>JANEHK010000412.1:0-28028 GCA_025960845.1 Tachycineta bicolor | reverse complement strand
AGAATTGAGAAAATTTCCTTTCCAGTATGGCTACTTATTAGTACAAGATCTAATCTATCTCTGCTGTTTAGCACTGGGTAAGGAATGTTACTTGATAAATTTTCAGTTCTGTAAGAGATGTTACTGCTTTTTTTCCTCCCTGACAAAATAACAGGTGGAGAGACCTCAAATTTTAAAATATTTGTTCACTCAGAGATCAATCCTGAGTGTAATTCACATTTTCTTTTATTAAAGTTCCAGACTTTTCCAGTCCTATGTGAGAATACTGAAGGACTACAAGCTTTGAGCAAAAGTTGATACTGAGCTGAAATTTGCTTAGAAAAGCCATATAGCATCCTTTCTCAAATACTACACAGTAATTATCAAAACCGCTAAAACTTGTCAGAATTTTTAAGTAAGCCAAATACCACCAATGTATAATTGAGATAATTTCAAGAAGCTATAAATGAAGTCATTATTTACAAAAAACTGCTGGGTTTATGGTTCAGCAATTTTACTATAAAAGAGAAAGAAAAATCTAAAAGTGGGAATGAGACGACTGCCAACAGCCAATTACTAAGAACACATCTGGTATTCCAAATTCCTTATTGAGTATGCGTGAATTCAGCAATTTTAAAAGTGTTTTTAGGTCAACATTTTAGAGTAATATTTTGCATTTAAGATCAATTAGGCAAATTGCACTCACCCTATTCCTCGAGCTACATGTTCCAGTTGCCGACACATGCAAGTTCTAACTTCATATTCCACATCCTGGCACAGTGATTTTACCAATGGAAGAACCTCTCTTTTAATACTAAAAATGTGAACATTTTTTATTAATATATGGAACAAGAATATATAAAATCTATTGAGTAGTACTGAACTTTACTCACATATTACTTGTTTATCCCATACATCACTAATTTATCACACACAGTAAATTATTTTTCTGATAACCAGCAAGTAGAAAAGAATATTGAACACTGGATGCAAATACGTGCTACAAAGAAACAGGAAAAGGAATATTTACTGTCATTATCATTTGCTCATATTTCATCAATTATTTCTTATAAACTACAAAAATAGGCTACTGTAGCAGAATTCTGTCCTCATTTAATAACCATCTTCAGTACAATTTCTGAATAGCCACTGAAAGAATAATGAGATTGTATAAATGGAATGCAAATACCAATTAAATGTCTGTAATACCTCATCTTTGATATGCAGGTATCACCCAAGACATAATTAGGAAGAAAGGAGAAAAAGAATTAAAGATTAAAAGCTTGAATATTGCAATGCCTTCAGGAAAGTAGACCAAGTATTCACAAAAATCAATGGCAGATACAAAATAAAAATTTTGATTCCTATTTCAGTAAAAACACATTACAACTTTGCAGAATCAGCCATTGTGTTTCCTTTCACTGCCCAAGGTTCTGTCATTAGTCAAAAAATCTCTATAAAATCCTTACGTCATTGTAAAACTCAAGATAAATAATATCTAGACACTGAGAAGCAAATTTTCAAGCCAACTTGCATAGCCTCCATTTCATTCCAGTGGAAATTAATTTACTTCTTGCAGAGAAATTTAGCCTCAAGTTTCAAAAACTGTACAGTCTTGGAAGTTTTTAGAATACACTAAATTAGATGCTACATAAAAAAAAAAAAAAAAAAAGACTTTTTAACTTGGAACACTGGAACAGAGGGTAGAAAAACTAATGTTCCATGACAAGGACAGGCCATAAATAACCTGGGAGTAACATCAAAGTTTTTAATTACAATACAGATTTTATGAGGAAAAACTGTGCCATTCTGTAGAAGAAAGTGAAGATCTGCTTATATGTTGCTTTTTATGAGGTCAGGTATGTCCAAAAGCACTTCTGAAAGGGGAATGAGAGTGCATCCTGAATTTTACTCAGTCTGCCACATTCTATACCTGAGGACCCAGCTCTCTTTTCAGGCCTCTGAACTGCACTCAGAGCTCCCCACCAGAAGAACAAGATGTCCTAGAAAATTCTGAGCTATCTTCTTAAAATGTAGTGGCTGTGCAGAAAAGGTGCTAGGATCTGTTTACTGAAATGAGGGGATTCCTACTTCTGGACAGCAAAGAATCATATTGAAGAAACACCACAAAATGTAGTAGTAGCCAAAATGGCTACTAATTAACACTACTATTATTTTCATATAAGGTTGTAAGTAATCTGTAAAGTCATTTATTTCCATGAGAATGAGCCATCAAATAAACAAATGCAACTGCTATTCTGGCAGAGTCTTAGAGATCTGGAATATAAAGATTTGGTAACATTCTACTCTACCATTTTCATTAATTTTTGAATGTCCAACAAGTATAGTCTAAACATCAAATGAAGATTTAGATAGTTTCCTTTTGGGTGCTTCTAGTTCTTTTTTATTGAAGGAAAAAAAGTTTCTGGGGATTTAGTGGTCCACGGTGGATTTCCAATGCAATTCAAATTGTAATTCATGTTGTGCCAGATTGTCCAGATACCAAACACATTTGGTGAACTGGTCCTACTATCATAAGCCTGAGTAAACCGACCAAAGAATATACCACACCAACTGCTTTGGGCAGATGAGTGACTCAGATTTACTTTCATCATTGCACCGTCTTCTGACACTGAATCTAAGGGTTGGATTACATCAGGGAACAGCAGTAGTTCCCGTTATATCTACATTTTAATTAGGGTTAAAAAAAAACCAGATTTCCATGTTAAATTTGGTTACATAATAAAAAGTTAGGAATGGAATTCCCCTTTCTCTGACAAGAAACACGAAGGAGATGAAGTTGTGTTCCGTGCTTGTAAGTGAGAAATCCACTGTGTGGTTTATTTTCTAGTAAGAAAAACAATATGGAAGAATGGCACAAAAATGGTATCCATTCCTATGTGTGAAAGAAGATACAAACTCAAATTATAAAATGATGAACACCAGCAACCCTGGACATGCTAGTTAAATAATGAAAGGGTCTGTGAAAAAAGATCTTTTCATTTTTGCAATGAAGTTTACTTTTCTTGTAGTAGTTTTTGTCCACTAACAAAGAAATACTAGTTTACACAGTAGAAGGAAAATATATTGACAGTCTACTTACATATGAGCTTCAAATTTGTTAGCTACTTTTCCCATGATTTTACAACTAACTAAGCGGGACTGAAGTGTTTGAGAAAGCTGTGCTTTGGAAACAAGTGGATTCAGGATCTACATGGGAAAAAAAAAGAAGAAACATGAGCAGAAAAATATGTGAGCATTAAATAAAGTATTCCTCTTCTTAAAAAAAGATCTAGAAAACCTATCCCAAATGTCATTAACCTTTTCACTGAATTAATCAGTACTAACAGTAATGGCACCTATGCACATTAATAGTCAATTTTGTTTAAATGACATCTTTGAAATTACATTGCAATTAGATTTTGGACGTCACTAGAATAACTTCTCTGTGTTTTTTCCAAACTAATTTTTTACCTTTTAGATGGTTTTTTAAACAGTTCCAGGTTTACTCTTATTTTAATGAGAATTTTTATACTATACTAACAATCTTATATTTAAATCTCCATATTGTTTTAAATTGTACACACAGTCAATATGTCTGTTGCAAAGCTTTTAATCTTAACAAAAGATGAACACTTAAAAGTGAATAAATTAGCAGACTAAAGGGGACTGGCATTATAACAATTAATTATAACATCTTGAGCTACACAGTGAAAAATTAAAGAGTGTTTGCAGTGCAATAAGAGTTTTTGGTACACCAAGAACTACTGAAATACACTAAGGAATGATCTCCAGCACTCAGTTCCATTTAGCAGATATTGGAATTTTAGTCCAATTGTAAACAAAATGTCATTTCTTCATGAAGACATAGATTGAGATACTATCCTGTAAACCAAAACAGGATGCAGGAAAACATGTTACTGAGGACACAAAGTGTACTGTAAGTGTTACTTACAGTGGAGTGTAAGTAAGTGTTGACTTTATTTGCTGAAGAACACTATTTCTTTTAAGGTGACTTTCCTGTCTCACTTTTTGCCCATTCATCTCTTACAGTGTATTCCACAACTACAATCCACAATTACCGTTTTCACAGGTATAGAGCCACCACAAATCTGACTGAGTTGAATAAAACTTGCAGGGAAATACAATCTTACAACATTAATATTACTTTTTGTTAGCATGAGAGATCAGTATTACCTCATGTCTGACAGTTTCTTTTGGTAAAGCTTCTATTACAGCAAGAAGAGTTTCTAACCAT
Source organism: Tachycineta bicolor (assembly GCA_025960845.1). Taxonomy (NCBI): domain Eukaryota; kingdom Metazoa; phylum Chordata; class Aves; order Passeriformes; family Hirundinidae; genus Tachycineta; species Tachycineta bicolor. Next base: position 23,791 of record JANEHK010000412.1, on the reverse strand, counting down.
GCATTGCTGACACCTGTAAAAGAAATGAGTTATATGTGATGTCTTATATTGTACATACAATAACTAAACCAAAATATACACCAGGTTTACAAAATTTGCTTTAACTTTTAACATATGTCTTCAAAGAGCTATGTATCTGAAAGCCACTATATTAACATTCAAGGCTTCAGAGTAAGAAGTAGGATGGGTAAGAAGCAAAGTCTGTTCTCATTTCTTTTCGCTTTTCAATTCCTATATAAATTAATAACTAGTCTGATTGCTTTATAAAGCTAATTTTACTCATAGTTGCACAACAGGCCTTTTTTTTTTTTTTTTTTTTTTTTTTTTCTTTCTAAAATTAGTGTTAAAGAAATTATGAAAAATAATCAACACAGAAGAAATGTCAACCATCCTCCCTCCATTTTCTCAGCCACAAAACCTCGGTACTTCAGGAGAAGCCCAGACTCAGAAACAACATTGGGATTTAATCCTTCAGACAGAGAGGGGTTTTTTTGCTTCAATCAGAATTACATTTAAATACCAGTGTGAAAGTGATCATCGTGCCAAAATCTTTTCATTCATGCACGACTAGGTACAAAGTCACAGTGATTGCACTGCTGACAGGGTACTGTAAGGTCACTGGGGAAACAAAACATGTAGCAGTCATCAGCCATCAGAGTAGCTGTACAGCCCTGACCTGCATCTCTGTGTTCCAGGTTCTGGAGAATGATGTGTAGGAAGGAGTGGGAATACGTATGAATGGACACCGACTCCTCTTGCAGAACAGTCAAAAAAGAAACAGCAGCTGTTAACTGCATTTCCACTCCTGCAACATGCAGAACCTCCTGTACAATTACAAATTATAACAATTTAGAGAGTGATGCAGAAATGTACTGAAAGAACATCCAAACTTTGACATTTGCTTTTAGAATTAATATGCAACAACCTGGGTAAACTACAAAATTTGCTGTAAAATTATTTTCTCTTAACAGCAATTTATTGCAGATATTAAATCTTCTTGATATATCATGATACATCATGAATCTTCTAAGAAAAAAGAAGTTACTTAAAATATTTTAGTGACTTTAAGTTTCATCAATGCAATGTGTGGATTTTCTTATTTTACAAAATGAGGGGTAGAAACAGACCGGCCAACAATTGTACTTCTGCTGTTTACACATGAATTAAAAAGAAGTATTTCATTCATTCATTCATTCAGAGATAATAACTTAGCAGAAGGCAATTTTAATTTCATCCCTTGACTAACATGGAATGCAAATGAAAAGTACGCATATATGGTCTTAAGAATAAAAGGAGATACACTAGAATATTTATCTAGCTAACTAAACATTTAGTACTTCTGAGCTCTGACACACAGGAATGTCATTAATTAGGCTGTCTTTAAAATCAAAAGTTAAACAAAGTTAATATGTTGAAATGAAATATTACTATTTTTTAATTTAAAAACAGGCAGTTATATTTTATATATAAAATATATATTTTATTATATTTTAAATTTCAGATTTATGCACAGACCTTGCAGAATGCAATCTTTGACATAGCATTCATTGTAAGTATTGGTAATTGTAAATATCTATAAACTAAGTGAACATTCCATTTGTTTACTTTTTGAAATGTCTTTATATTTCATGAAAAAAAAAAAAAAGTTCATTATTCTACTACTGAAGCATTGCACTCTTTTGACAAGTGATTCCAAATGCAGTAAAGCCCAGATTTCCTACCTAGCACTTTATATATGTGGGTTTCTTTTTTAAAGTGCTTGATACAAACAGTGTTTTCTCAGATCACTCACCAAAAATCAAAAATAAGTTGAACTTCTAATTGAAAATAAAACAAGCCTGGATCAGATTTAAAAATAAATAAATAAATAAATAAATTCATTTTGCACCTAAGTGCATGGTTGCTTATGGATTGCACTCAGTTACAAACTGGCTGCATGTCCGGGTCCCAGGTGTTGGTGAATGGAATTTTATCCAGCTGGTACCAGTCACAAGTGGGGATCCCCAGGGCTCAGCGTTGGGCCAATCCTGTTTGAAACCTTAGTTAATATCAAGGACAGTGGTCTGAGGCTCACGAAAGGCAAGTGCTGGGTCCTACACCTGGGTCACACAAACCCCCATGCAGTGCTACAGGCTGGGGACAGAGTGGCTGGAGAGTGGCTTTCCTCACTGAAAGGGTGGTCAGGCATTGAACAGGCTGCCAGGGATGTGGTGTGGAACCACCATTCTTGGAAGCGCTCAAAAGGCATGTGGATATGGAACTCAGGGACATGGTGAAAATGGTGGTGCTGAGTAAACCATTGGACTCAATAATCTTAGGGCTTTTCCAAATTTAACGATTCCATGACTCTAAGCATTGCATATCAGAGGAATTTTGCTGAGAAAATAGTTTGTACAGAACATCTGAGAAATTACTATTTGACTTGGTAAAAACCTAGAAGTTTTCATTCTACAAATGTCAAACCATTTGTATAGGCAAATGCACAATTATTAGCTTATCTTATTTGAAGGAGAACCATAACATCTCTGACTGTCTCTCAGTTTACAACCATGTTTCTTTCTAAAGCGATTCTCTGTGTCCTTGCTCCCGCAAATGAAAAAAAGAACAGCACTGTGCTGCTTTCCAACAAAATATTTGCATTCATTACCCATGGAAACTGCCTCCCTCTTATTTCCACAGACTCTGTCCTTGTTCCATCATTTCTCTTACAGCCACAGCCAAGAAAGAATAAAGACACCCACCAACTGTGTATTTTGAATATTCTGGGGATCAGAATTCTTGTCCATACTTTTCTGGGATTCTGGCTTATACTTTTTCAAAAAAAAACATCACCAAGAGAACCAAGAGCACTGTATACACACTGTAGATGCTAACACAGCAGTGCAGACCAAAAAATTATGGAGCAGTGCCACGTTAACAGTTGGACTTGATGAACTTAAAGGTCTTTTCCAACCTAAATAATTCTGTGATTCTATGAATTCAGTTTTCTGTACATATTTACTTTGTACGCAATACAAACAGGGTTACTTACCAACAAACAAAGTTGACAAATAGTCTCCTCCACTGATCCGCATAACTCTGGATAGTCATGTGTGAGAACACATTCTCTGGATGTGCCTCCTCATGGACCTCGGGAGACATTGAAATATAAATTTCTAGACTGCTTACACACCTGCCTGCACTGACGTGATGAAAAGAACTGTACAGTTCTGCATTTGGAAATGCATGGGTCTCCTCTTTCCATTTTCATACAACCCAAGCAGAGTAAGTTAAATTTACTTAATATAAATTGATTTATTTAGAAAGTAATGTATTTTTCTATACATGGATACTCCAAAAAAATTCACTCCAGACTAAAAAAGCTCTCCCTATGTTATTCAGACAAGCATGTTTAATGGCACTTTTGGGTATTAGCATATTTTTAACTATTCTAATGTCTACAAGTTAAACTCAGGCACCAAATTAGAAAGCCTGGTTTACTCCAATAATTGGAAAAAAGAAAATTTACATCTAGTTTAAATGCACATTTTGTCCTGCAACAACAGAATTCTCTTGAAAGAATGAAGCAAGCAGAAATATAGTCAAATCATTTTAGTAATTGCATTGGTGTGATAGAAATTTTCATTTTAAGACTAAAAGACACAGAAATAATGGAGATTACAGAAGCTCAAGAATACAATGAGAATGGACATTAAAATTAATGTTAGGTATAAGGAAGGATGAAAATCACCCTACCTTTTCTTAAACTATAAAATCAGCTATGGAAAAGAAAAGCTTTCAAGAGGAGGTTGATATATTGGGAAAATCAGTACCTATGAAAATGAGTTTGGAACTAATCAGACAACACTGAATAAAGCTTGATGCATACACAACAACAAGAATAAGCATAGCTCACTGCAATCACAGCATTTGGAAAAATGTTTATTAGTCATTCAGATAGACACCTGCAATTTTCCTCCATCAGTTTCAGTTGCAGAGCTCAAAGATGGAAAGCAGGAAAAATACTATCAACATCATTTGAAAAGAGCCATTTTGTGCACAAAGAGAAATGCTTGTAAGAATGTCTAAGCTTTCCCTAAATCTGCATTTCAATGACTTCCAAGGTTCATGAGGAGGTGCATGCAGAAATCCAGAGTGGGATTCTTTATGCAGAAGAACACATACAAAGATGCAACTTCATTTTAATGACAGAATTAAAAAAAAAAAAAAAACAAAAAAACCAAAAACTTCCTTATCTCATTCTTACATTAACATCTAAATTATATACTGTATGTTTGCTTAAACAGCATAATCAAAATACTGACAATTCAATAATTACTTATGTATGTCACACTTGATGTATTGATTTTACTCATCTCAGACCTAAAACACTTATGTTAAATATAGACACTTTGATAAAATTTTAATCTAATTAGATTTCACAGAACGATAAGCAATTTGCATACATCCATTTCTATATTTCTAGAATTAACCAGGTTTATCAAATTTTTCACAAATTAAATACAAATTTGCAATGTATTCTGACTGAACATTCCTTGCATTTATTTCTTTCTTCGCTTTACCCTCAGCTCTAACAAACACATTAATTGGGAGTCTGCAAGCATAAGTACACTGGTTTCCTTATGCAAATATATGGTGACAATACTTTCAAATAAACAGCCCTCCGAAACTACTACACAATTCATTTTTCATGGGCCAATTTGATTTCACAAATTAAACTACTCCCAACCTAAAGAAGTAGAACCTAGTGCAGTAATTTAAATTAGTTTATTTTCCTGCAATGGCAGATTACATTTGCAAGACTAATCACTGTTGAGTACAATTATGCCTTTACAGGCTATAAAAGTTTCCATTTAATTGATCAGGTTGATTCCTCCAATAAAAACAAGGTTAAGGAAAAAAAAATATATATATATATTGGTCAAGTTAATGATGTCAAAAACTGTTTTGCAGTTAAAAGAGCAGTGCACATGGCTACAACATCACTTTACTTCTATTACAGATAAATAATATTAGATAACAGAACACCATTGAAGAACTGGCTTCATAATTGCATTGCCACAGAAAGAAACTTAATTCATATACATTTCACAAAGTTTCAGTTTATAAAGCTTAAACTTAAAAGGAACACTTGGTTTAGACTGACCTCATTATATTTTACTTTTTTACATCTGTCTGGAGCCCATTAACTTAGGTTTCATTTATTTTATCATCTAGGAAGGCATCCAGTTTTGGTTTAAATGACACTGTAAGATGAAAACCACATCACTTTTCTCAGTAATTTGCTTGAAGATTGGTTGCATTGATTATTAAAGTTGTGTTTCATTCCAAATATTTCTGTCTTCAATTCCTAGTGCTTCTTTATTCATATACTGTTTTCAGTTGAATGTCTTTAGTATTATACAGGAAGATACTTTTACAAAGTACTAAACACAGCCTCATCAAAGATCACACTGAAATCCAACTCCCACTGTACAAATACATTCCAGGCTCTAGGCCCTATACAAGCAAATGATCATACTTTCAAATATTTTCTTCATCCCTATATAAAAAAACCTTAAAACTAGAATCAAAAACTGTATTCCCATAGCAGACTTTTTACTGAAGACAGGCCAAGACCAGCACTTCTCTACAACCTGAAAAATAAGGGCAGAAAATCCCCAGTGTTTCCTATTCCTCCTTAATTTCAGGAAGAATTCTGCTCTCAAAGTAGAAAACCAGAGGTAAAAATGGATTCAGTATGGTAAGCCAAAAAAAAAACCAAACTAACTTTTCTTGAAACCAGTAGGTTGGTTTAAAAAGACTGCATTACGTACGTCAGAATAATGTGGTTCTAACTGCAGATATTTGGTGGAAGTTGAAGAGTTACCAATTACATTGCAACTTCAATTCGTTCTTCTCAAAGCGCTTTTACACTCATACATACTTAATCAAAATGCCTATGGACCTGCATCTTATAGTGCAGAATGCAATCAGAAGCACTTCAATGTTTTCTAAACTATCTGTCAGTCTATACCAGTCCTTAGTCCTGAGGAGAGCTATTCTTGACCATTTGCTGAATCTAAATAATCAGATACAAGTTGGAACCGTTCCTATTAAGGAAGAGAAGTCTCCTGAGATCACAGATGTCTCAGGAGATAACACAAAGTTGAGAGGTGATGTCTGATATTCACAGAATGCTTGAGGGTGGAAGGGTCTTCTGGAGGGTATTTGTGCAATCCCCTGCTCAAGCAGGGCCAGTTACAGCTAAGACACGCCCAGACTGCTTTTGAATACCTCCAAGGAGGAAGACAGTAACATCTCTAAGCAATTTGTGCCACTGCTCAGTCACTCTCACAGTGAAAAAGTGATTCCTGATTTTCAGAAGCAACCTCCTGTTTTTCTGTTGGTGCTCACTGCAACAACAGTTGCAGTTCTGTCTGTCACTGGGTCACTGCAAAGAGCATGTTTCCATCTTTGCTTTATCAGGTACTTGTATACATTGATAAGGCCCTCTCCAACTCTCTTCTTCTGCAGGGGTCCTAGGCATCTTTAACATTATTAAATTTTGCATTTGCATTTGTGATTTACTTTGTTCTTTTTTTGGCCAAGGCTACTCCTTAAACCACACCTTAAATGAACTTGTACACTTCTGGGCAAGGGTTCATATCTGGGACAGAGTGGAAATACAGAGACAGGTTATCTTCTCCACAATCACAGAATCATAGCATGGTTTAGGTTGGAAGGGACCTTTAAAAGTCAGCTAGTCCACCCCCACAGCAATGAGCAGGGACACCTTCCACTAGACCAGGTTGCTCAGAGTCCCATCCAGTCTGACCTTGAACATTTCTAGGGATGGGGCATCCATAACTTCTCTGGGCAATCTGTTCCAGTGTTTTACCATCCTCATGTTAAAAAATTTCTTCTTTGTGTCTTGTCTGAATCCATCCTTCTTTAGTTTAATCCCATTAACCCTTGTCATATCTCAAAAGGCACTGCCAATAGGTTTGTCCTCATCTTTTTATAAGCCCTCTTTTAAGAACTGAAAAGTCAAAATAAGGCGTACGCAGACTCTTCTCTTCTCCAGGTTAAATAACCCAAATATCCTTTATGAAAACATAACTCTCTGTAAAATTACTGTATAACAATATGTGGTCAGCTTGCATTTATCACAACTAGCAGTGACTTAGTAAAAATATGGAGGGGAGAACATGAAATTACACAGACAGCTAAAAGCAAACTATACTCTTCAGGACAGCACCATGAAGATCTTAATGTCTGGATGAAAGGAGATTGAGAACATCAGAATCCACCACTATGACTGGATAGTCCTTAAAAAGAATTCTCAAAAAGCTGCCAAAACACTGGTAAATCTTTGAAACATTTAAGTAATATTACTTATGGTTTTTTGGGGTTTTTTTCTGTTGTAACTATTAAAAAAAAAAAAAACAAAAAAACCCAAAAAAACCCACCAAAAAAACCCCACCAAAACTATAATACCTGTAAAACTTCCTAAATTCAGTGAATTAATGCACAAGACCTACTGAACATACATCTCCTAGCGACTGAGTTTGCAATAGAAGTGGAATTTTTACTTTCTTTGTTAAAATACTTAAACTGGCAGAAAAAGATACATTCAAGCTTCAATACACAAAACTTACTCTGATTTTTGGTAAAACCCGACGAAGTGTTTCTGCAGGATTCTGTCGCATAAGGACTGGAAGATTTGCCACCACACTTGTTCCTTGGATATCCTGACCAGAACTTATAAAAACATAAACACACAATACATTACTTACTATGATGATTAAAAACTTAGGGCTTTCATTAAAAAACAAAGCAAAACCAAGAAGAATAAACCTACACTACTCAGGTTTTTCATGCAAGCAAAGAGAGGCATTATTTATTTTTTTTAATAATATGTGGTAGAACATCACATTTAAAAATATCAATCTATCAAGCTATTATGTATAATTTCCTACATGGAATGCTTTTATTTTTAGTGTAGCTTTGCATAAAAATATGAAACTTTTGAAAGATCTTTTCAAAGCAGATGATCAAGGCAGTGGTTCCATGGAATCTTTTGCCTTATAGCAATACAAGGGATAAACCATAGGAAGGGGGCAAATAGAAGATACAGATGAAAACAACACGCAGTGTACAACATTTGAACAGAAATCTACCATTATTTCCTTTTTGTAGGGAAAGCAGTCAGATGTATAGTCATATGCACACAAACATATGATGTATAGTCATATGCACACAAATTGTTAAAAAATGGAAGTAAAAAGTTGGTTAAATTATAGATCTTGTACCTTTCTCCCCATTCTGTCTCTCACAATGGTATCCCACAATTGAAAAAGGAAACAAAAACAAGGCACGATGGGAAGAAAATGGTAGGCAGCAGTGAAAAAAAGTATGAGGTGAAAAGAAAAATTACTCAAGTGTATCAACTCCTAGAATAGAATCAGAAAGCAAGTGGGTCTGGATGCCAAAATTAAAACTAAAACTGAACATCAACACATCCTTTTCCTTTGGCAAGGCATGCATATCTTTGTATTATCCAATAGTAATGCAAAAAGCCAGTGTAACTTGGAGAAGGGATTTAATTGAATTTTATTCATTTTGTATCAAGATGGAAGAAACCCTAACTGCTAAAAAAATACAAACAAAATGCTACCTTTATCCATTAAAATGCAAAAAAGAGGGAAGCATTTCCCTTTAAACCAGAAATTCTTAGCATCTGGCTTGCTGCCAATTAAGAATGCGAAGCAGGAGGCATTTCAACACCTACACAGTCTGTAATTTTCCAACTGCAGCAGAGTTTTCTTCTATTTCCACCAAATGAGCTCCACCATAGATTTTCTTTAAATATTGAAGACTTCAGAATTATAGTGAATTATTGCTAAATGCTCAGATATACACATTTTTGTACTAATAAACAAATTAAGATGAAAGCTAAACCTTTTCTTCAGAGTCACAGTAAGCCCAGTGTTATGAAGGCACTATTCCTTTATTAACAATGCTAACTATAGAAGAACACAACAGAGCCCTATACTTGGAAGCAATTGAGCTCAGCCTCTTCTGTGCTAGCAAAATCCATATACCATTTAAATATAAAACTTCAGGATTCATCTTCTGAGATCATCGTACAGGAGGTCCCAGTGACTTAGCAATGCTGGGAATCCTCATGCAGGGAGGGAAGCTCTCGGGCCCAAGCACTCCTGTCCTAATACTTCCTTCCTCTGCAACAGCAGCTGCTTGCTGCTGGCCAGTGGTACTAGACCTGGTCTAACTACAAAACCCATTGCAAAGCACTTTTCAAACACTTCTCAAGCACAAGCACAGAACTAAGCCTTCTCCCCACAGCCCCTGCATTTGCTTTTACTTGTTTCTTCTACCATCATAAAATGAAGTCCATATAATATTCATGTCTTGAGACTGAAGCAAATCCTCCTAGAAATCATTTACAAACATATGAAGGACAAAAATGTGCCTCTGAGTAGTCACCCTGGATTTGTGTAAAAGAAATCAATTCTGACCAGCCAACTTGACAACATGATGACTGGCTGAGATGGTAGAAGTTGTTTAACTTACTTTAGCAAGGCTGTTGACATTGTCTCCCATCATATCCCCATTGATAAACTGATGAAGTACAAGCTGGACAAACGGAAAGTGATGAGGACTGAAAACTAAGTGAATTATTGAGCCTAAAGGGTTGTGATTAGTGGCAAGGAAGCCAGCCACAGGTGGTTTACCTCACGATTTACCTTACTGGGACCGATATGGTTTTCATTAATGGCCTGGGTATGGGACAGAGTGCACCTTCAGTGTACGCAGATGACGCAAAACTAGGAGGAGGTGCTGACAGACCAGGAGACGGGTGATTGAACAAGCTGGAGAAACAAACCAACAGGGATCTTACAAAGACCAGCAGAAGGAAATGCAAGCTCTGTAGCTGTGGCAGAACAGCCCCATGGACCAGTAGAGGCTGGGAGCCAGCCAACTGGGAAACAGCTTGGCAGGAAAGGACCTGGAGGTCCCAGTGGACACAACTGACGTGGAGCCAACAATGCATTCTTGCAGGAAAGGTAGCTGATGGTATCCTGGGCTGCACTCAAGAGCAGCACCAGCAGCTCGAGGAACATGATTATATTTCTCTGTTCAACACAAGAATCTCACAGACAGGCGGCAGCAAGTTCATCGCACTATCTGTGCAGAAGCTTCGACAACAGGGATTTTTAATCTTGAGAAGAGAAAGCTTGGGGGCCCTATTTGACATGTATAAACTCTGATGTGAGACAGAAAGAAGACAAGAGGCAGATTCTTCCCAGTGGTGCCCAGTGACAGGATGCAAAACAATGGGCATAAATTCAATACACAGAAAATTCTACTTAAACCTTAAAAAAACCACCAATTCTTCTGTGTTAAGAGTATTCAAATATTGGAATGAGCTGCCCACACAGGTGGTGCAGTCTTCATCCACAGGATTCAAAATCCTGAGTTCAGGACAAGACTCTGAATGTATTGCTCTAATTGACAATACTTTGAGCAGGGAGGTAGACTAGATGATCTCCAGAGGTTCCTTCCCACGTCTACACTGTGATTATGTTCAGGGTATGAGTTGCCAATTTTGCAAACTTTCATGAAGCTCAAGGAAGACAATAAGATTTCTTACATTAATTTTTAAAGCATTTTTAAAAACAGATTCTACAAGATAAGAACAAAGAAAATTTTTAAGTCCTTGGGTACTCAATTAGAAACATTTCTATCTGGAAATGGATGGTAAGAATACAACTCCTGCAGCATGAAGAATGAAGATTAGTCACTGGATGTACTGCAGCACAATATGACCACAAAGGATTTTGGAAAAAAGGATTTACATTTCTCCCTCCCTCATTCACACTAGGCTACAAAACATGACAGCAGGAACAGAATACAAGACTGAGGTACGATGTTTACCCAAACTCTAACTAAAGCTCTTTTTGTGTAGAGGTTTTTCTTTCACACTGTGGCTAACTGCACCAGTTCGGCAAAAATTATTTGTTAAATAAGCAGTGTCGAATCAACCACTGAAGTCTGTGCTCTGTGTAAACAAAAGTTCTGAGGAATGGCTGCAGGGAATTACAGTGTTAACTCAACACATCTAAGTGACATTATTTTCAGTCCAAGATTCAATAATACCCTAAGTTAGTCCAAATCTTAATTTGCTGAAGTAAAAATTTAGCAGCTTCAATGAGTGAGGGATTAGAATAGCATGACTTTAAAAAAGATTATTAAAGTAACTACTGAATCATTAAAAATGATTCAGTAACCAACTGGGTATTAGGAAAATGAAATTCACAAAAACTCAAACTTGAAAAAGGGGGTCCATGGTTGTGAGAATCTTTGGACACATTCATAACTCATCTGGACAATGTCTTGAGCAATGTGATCTAACATCAAATGGCATCAGACTTGGAAGTTGGCCCTGCTTTAAGCAGGGTATTGGACCAAGTGACTTACAGGGGTCCCCAACCACCTAAACTGATCTGTGACTGGGATTCATAAATCCTTGACATAATTTCCTATTTGTATAAAAGCTCAGTATCTGACAGGATTTAGCCTTTTCAGACCTATTCAACTTCAATTCTTCCAGGATTTCTGTTTTCCTGTACAATCTACTGTTGCCAAGGCAAACTAGAAATTCAGATAAATATTTCTGTCAATAACATAAAAGTGTGTGGCTCATAAGACCTCATTTGAGAATCACCTTTCATTTATTGTGAAGATTTTTACATAGCAATCTTTCCTATGCAGATGGATAGATACAGACTTAAACCTATTATACTGCTTTCTAGGTACTGCTAATAAAAACTAACATTTTTATATGATTTTTGGATTTTTTTGAGGGATGTCTGGGTTTAATTTTTTTCTTTGACTGAATAATTTTAAGTTTTTAGTTAAAAAAGGGGGGAAATCTAGAAATTATGAAAATGTCTTGAAATCACAAATATTGATGTGTCCTTTTATGACTAATTTTCATTTTATTTTGAAGCGAATATTCCTTTGATAAAATACAACCTAGTATTTTCTGTAAAAGTACAACCCTTTCTTTACACTTGTGTAAAGCAGTAACTTTCATTTCATGTGAAGTATGCTTACAATTCAATTATACTTCTTTAAACACAAATTATGTAACAGGAGTGTCTGAACATCTATATGACATTTATTGTAGCAAGCATATTATAAACAGACTCAGTCCCATGGAAAGACCTGTTATTTTGTTAAAGCAACTTCCTTTAATATCGTCAGTTGAACAAAGACAGAGAATTGTGATCAATATAATTATTAGCACAGTCTTGAATCCATGCATTGCAAGGGAGTAAATCTGCAGAAAATCCAGAGTAAATTAGGAGAAGAGACTTAAAGACATTTCTTTAAGAGAACAGACTTTATTTTTAGACTTCTGTAACTTTGCTGAAAATAAGAGAGAATAAAATAAATCTGAAAATTTAACTCCATAATAATATCAATTTTCAAGACATCAGAAGTCCTAATAATATCATAGGCTGAACACCTCCTTACAATTGACATTGCAGTCCTTTCCTAGTAAAATCTAATCTTCAAAACCAGTTTCTCATTCTGATCTTCTACTTAAGATGTATGCGCCAATGATCATTTTACAACACATCTGAATAAAATCTACATCGTCTATATAAATAAGAAGAAATTCATCTGATTTTACTACATATCTGAACTTCCATCACCACATGTGAAACTTCTACTATAATGAAAGTAAGAACCAAACCCCAAGATTTAGATGCATGGTAGTTCTGTATTCATAGCAGCCTTGTTTACCAGTATAGGTTTGGTCAACTAAGTCTATTATTTCTGTTTCCTTGCTGAATTATCTGTCAAAGAGAGAAAGCAGAATGTATAACTCATACAGGTATCTGTCAAAGAGAGAAAGCAGAATGTATAACTCATACAGATACGCCTTTCTGTTTCTGAACCAAAACAAACACATTATAATAACTAAATAATTTCTTTCTTCATAATATAATTATTTTCTATGAGTTTATACGTTAACTATTATGAGTAAACATCGAGCTTTTCTCCCCTGAATTTTAAGAAAAGTTTCAAGAATGTAAGAAGTGCCTCAAAGGAATACATTCTTCCTCACAAGTATTACCCCAATATCAACATTACAATCTCCTAAAAGATAAATGTTTCTTCTTCCTTAGAGGGCCTATAACACATATTGCATTTTGTATGGTTTTTAGGTAGAATTTGTTTGGGCATTTTTTTATTTTGAGTCTGAATGTGAAATGTAAAGCCAGTCTTTTTACTTCAAGATCAAGATAATGCCATGTCCCATTCCTTTGTGATATACAAAAATGAGCTAGAAGCTGATGTTATCTTTCATTCAGCCAGTCTTCATTCACTGACCAAGAATTTATGATTTTCACATTCAACAAGATTTGTCATGTTCACAGCATGCATTATGTGCTATAAGAAATCTTCTGAGAAAGTACAAGGCCTGTAATCTTTCTACACTGAAAGTGAAAAAAAAAAAAAAAATCACAGATGCTAACTGAATTCTAGAAGGGTAAATTACTTCTGTTGACCTAAATTTCTCTTATCTAGGTCTAATTTAGACACAGGATATCTTTTAATTCTCCAGTCTTATTTTTTTCTATCAGTACACTTCATGCACCTAGAGAGGAAAACTTAAATTACCTAACAGGTACTAAAATCTACTTAGAGTCTTCTTCAGCTTGTGGGTCATACCAGTGTGGAGCATTATAAACAACAGATCCCAAAGCTCCCACTTTATTTCTGTGTGTATTTCTATCATGCCTTCTCAGCCTTTCTGACTATAACATATTCCACATTCTATCAATCTTTTTTTTTTTTTTTTTTTTTTTTTCCATAGCAACTCTAATCTAGTAGTCGTAGAAGCTGATGAGAATTTCTAAAAAAAAAGAAAGCTGTAGCTGTACATTTCAACCTCTCCTTTCTAAACTGACTCACAGGTCTAAAAAGCTGTTTATTTTTTCAAGATTTATTGACAGCTCTAACAGAAGCTGCCACTTCACCTCAACCCTTGCTATTAGTCACTTCAATCATTTAAAAACAAATTATACTATGCTAAATCCACTTGCAATTCCTCTGCATGCTATTAAGAAAAGCACATTAAAGGTTAGGAAGCAACTGTTAACTGGTCTTTCTGCCTTTCTGCTTAGCTTCATAAAAAAGACTTTTCTGTATATGCAAGCATTGATGACCACAGTAAAAGCCCGAATAACCTTAGCCTTTTAAGAATTAAAGTACAAGTAGAACTTCTTACCAATATTTTAAAAAATTCAAACTTTTTAGAATAGGCTTATAATTCCTGTAACAAAATCTTACTAACAGTAAAAACACAGACAAATGGTAAACGAAACATACTTTGCAAATGAGTTGACCAGTCCTTTTCAAAATCACAGAGACTGGATCAAAAGAAAATGCAAATGTAAAAGACCCATAACGCTGAGCACAGAATTAAAGTACAGGGTGTTGGCACAGTGACTGAATGAAAAATAAAGAGAATAAGAAAATAAAAAGAAAGAAAATAAAAAAACCCAAGAAAATTTAAAAAAAAAAAAAAAAAAAAAGGGTAAAGAGAGGATTTGAAGCTTTTGATCACAGCATTTTCCTCATATGCAAGGAAACCATAACTAGGTATCTTAGATACATTTTTTATAGATATTGAGATATCGTAAGATATTGAGATAAGTAGATAAACATCATATCTAATAATACAAGCTAAGCTTATGTTCTAAATTGAAAGATGAAGAAGTAAAGTTGTGAGCTCTAAAATATACGTCTGAAATTTTAGAAAAAATTTGAAGTTTTAGCCATAGAAGCAGCTTTATTCTCAGCCAAGGAAATCTAACTGTGGGCTCAGAATGACTTCCAACAGTTCATATTAAATTTCTATCAAATTATTGCTGTTATACTCAAAGGGCTTGATGAGTCAAAAGAAAAAAAATAATCAGAAAATGAACACAAAACAGTGAACTTACTCCTTATAAGAGCTAGGTTTAAGACAAGTTAGAAGTGGAAAGCTTTGCTGGTTCACATTCTATTCATTATTCAAGGACTATACATAGCAGTATACTCATATTTTCAAGAATATCAGACAGCTACTTCAGACTCATGCAGTCCCATGCACCAGCAGTACAACGTCAAACAGCTGACTCTAGTACTGCTTTCTCATTTATCAAGAGCAACCATAGATCGAAGGCAGCTTTCTGAGGTAAATACACAAATAACTAAAAACTGATTCAGTTTCAAGCTGTTCCTGATTCATATTCTGTCAAACAAAAAAGTGTTTTACTTACTTTATGTTCACTTGGGAAAGCAGGATAAAATTCAGCTACTTAATAAAATAGCTGAGTTAGAGTCATATCTCTCAAACATAAGATTTGTTCCATGTTGGAGTGGACATTCAAACCAGGTAATACAATTAACATAATAAATAAATAAACTGAAGTGGTGACACAAGACTTTCAAATTTCCAGCTGACAGAATAATTTCTAAGAGTAGGTTAAAATGAACATTATATATACAGGTAATTAATCCACATCAGCATTCTTTACAAAACCACTATCAGCACACCATCAGAATCCTCCTGCCTACCTGGGCTGGTTAGGGCTGGGCTAGAGTTAATTTTCCCTCCAGTGACTGGTATAGGGCTGTGTTTTAGATTTGTGCTGAAGACAGGATTGATAATAAAGAGATGTTTTTGCTGAGAAGGGCTTACACAGAGCCAAGGCCTTTTCTGCTCCATGCCAGGGAGGAGACTAGGGATTCATGGGAGACTGAGGGGAGACACAGCCAGGACAGGTGATTCAAACTAACCAAAGGGGTATTCCAGACCATATGGAATCATGCTTAATATGTAAAGTGGAGGGGAGAAGGAGGAAAGTGGGAACAGTTACAATGATGGTGCTTCATTTTCCAAGTCACCATTACACACGACGGGGCCATGCTCTCCTGGAGATGGCTGAACGCCCACCTGCCATGGGGAGCAGTGAATTTGCTTTGCTTTGCTTGTGTGCATGGCTTTTGCTTTCCCTATTAAATTGTTTTTATCTCAACCCACAAGTTTTCCAGCTTTTATCCTTCTGATTCTCCCCCAATGAGTGAGTGGCTGCGTGGGGCTTGGCAGCTGTCTCGGGTTAATCCACGACACTACTCAATTATATTTAGGTAACTGTAGTCCTAGTAACATTCCCTATCTTAAAAACCACTATTATAATCTTAAATAGCCTTTTGTTACACTATTTTTTCCTCATATAGTCATATTAACTTATTTCTAGTGGTACAGTTATCCCAGAAACAGTTTGACGTTCTGCAACGGAAAGAATAACCAAAAGCATTTACCAGTAATTCCACCCACATTTACTAAAATTAAACCAGAATAATCTCTGAAGAAAATAATATCTCTTTCCTTTGAATGCATGTCAAATATGCTCAGCTGCATAGCAAATATCCACAGTTTATATTTAGTGTTATCCACCAGAATTTCTGGCTTATCTGTTTACTATGTTGGTATCAATATCACTCTATGGAAGAAAAAGTAACACAGAAAAAGAAAAATTATGTTAAAAAGCATCCATTGATACAATAGTATTTGCATGCCATTCCCCTGCCCTCCTCCCTGTGGTTTGTTACTAAAAAAGAACTTTATTAACTGATCACTACGTTTTGGAACAATAAAGTTTTAGTCTAAGCTCATGGTATAATATTAACACAGTATATTATTTTCATGAACAATACTTTTATTAGCTATCTGCTAATAAATCCATGCAAGTGGATATCGACTGGCAGAATTTACCATAAACACAGCCCACAGTGCTTAAGCGACCAATGTTATTCTAGTGTATAAAGAACTCCAAAGTTCTATACAATTTCCATTGGGACAACATAATCTTGACAGATGTCACACAAACCATCTCAGGTGGTATTCAGTGTGCAGTCCCCTGAAAATAATGAGCTTAAGGCAAACTCACAGTCACAGCAATGAGGGCAAAGAAAACAAAAATAAGAAAGGCGAAGGAATAACATTTGGGGGAAAATATTCACATCCTTTACCAAAAAGCAGGTAAAGTGAGTCATGACCATCTCAAATGACCCATCAAGTACTAAACTCTAGTTCAAATCTTTTTCAGCTCATGGATTTTACGGGTGTGGGACATTATACCAAATAGATCCAAAAGCTGCCACGTTCCAAGCGTTCATTTAAAAAGACCAAAACCAACTTCTTCATTTAATAAGGAAGTACGATGAAACACTGAAGAAGATTTTACTTAAGGCCCTCAGATTTGCAATAAATATGTAAGATACAAAGATCTCTATATTAATTTTATTGATCTACCCTCTAACACATCATTCTCAAGTAGGTGGGACAGTTTAAGTGATCAAAGCACAAGTGCACTTACCCGCAATAAGAGTTGATTTTTTCATACCAGTATGCATCTAATGATTTATTACAAACTCAAGGTGCAAGTATTTTCTTGCAATACAACAAGCGTGCAGCATACAATTCAAAAGAATTTAAAAGTAACCCTTAAAATACACCTAAATTGGCTTTACATGGTGATAAAAACAAGAAGAAATAGACATACTCTTGGGTTAAAACCTGTAGTAAAGAAGCAGGTTAAGTAGCTATTATTCTTTTCTCCATTGATTCAGCCACTATCAATTACTGCAGTTGGAAAAAACAAAAATAAAATTAAATCTTGCCCTGAATATAACTAACTATAATCTGACTAACTTCTAGTTCCCAAAATGGTGGAGAAATAGGTGTCCTAATCCTGAGCTTTGAAATGAAATTGCATAAAAGAGATAAACTGTTTATAACAGAAACATTTTGGTGTGAGCAGCAATTAGGCAATGACTCATGTTTCGCTATTTAATATGGACATAAATCCTCCCCCTCAAAAAGCTCAGTTACAATTTCAGCAGTGAAAATGGCATCTTTTCTGTTTCTCCCTTTAAAGACAGGATTTTTATCTCCAAGCCTGCCCAACAATGTAAGCAATACTATCATGTAAAAAAGTGTATTAAAGCAGATGCCTTTCACATTTCTCTTCTACAAATGTTTATTCTGCCAGAAATAATACAATCAACCCCTACTTACAACAAAAACAAAATTAGCACGTTTAAAGCATTTTCTTTCTGTCCCTAGTTGAGCCTTCTCAATATACTCCTGCTAACAGAAGTTACCAAGCAATTTCCCTAAGGAGGAGGGAAAAAAACGCCAGTATACACTACTTTAGAACATCTGACCACAAGCTGGTCAGCTGCACTTCTCATGCAGCACAGACAGACAGTAAATGATCCCATTTTTAGGCATAAACTACTGCAAGCAAAATGCAATGGTATCACTGAGTGCAACATCACTTCTGCTGTGCAGCTCTGTTAATATCAGTTGTGTTACCAAACGCTTTGATCCACCTTGAATCCAACTTTCCTGGTCCAGTCCAACTAGTAAGGGGAAATGCTTTGGAATTAAACAATCAGCTTTGAACAACCTTTATTTAATCATAGCATAAACTGGTCGCCCTAGTGCTTAATGTTGTTCTTTGTTGTTCAACAATAGCTATGGGGAGGCAGCAGGGGTGGGGAGAAAGAGAAGCTAATTGACACGGAACCAAATTAATTTACTGGCTTTACTTCAAAAAGTGTGGAATTTTCACTAGTGGCATAATGGACAATCTGGACACAAAGCTACTCAATAAACAAACAAACAAACAAACAAGTCCTCAAATATTTTCTGTTTATACCTTTTATCTTGGACTGTCACATAAAATCTTGTGGAAGCTTAGAAGCTTATGTAATTTTACTTGAAGTTACATTGCTTTGCCATTTAAAAAACTAAAAACAAATTGTATCATTCTGATTTAAGATAGACTGGGAAAATAAAGAAGTTTTCTTCCCCCCCTCCCCCCCCAGTCAAATAGGAGATTTAACTCCAAAAACTTACGAGAAAAATATGCCAGGAAAAAATGCTGTATTGGTCTATTTCCAAAGTTAGAAGTATTCTCCTAAACTGGATGATTCTTGGATAAGGACAAAAAGAACACATAACTTACTTTTTCTCCCTATTAGAAAGAATGTAAGACTATGCTCTTTGAGACTGCAGCCTTTCCTCATCACTACATATTATATTGACTTAGCAACATGGGTCACTTTCATTTATATAACCTTATAAACACTGTCAGTTCAAAAAAAAAATCTGAAATCCTACAACAAACCTCTGTTACTATAAGCAGCTTGGACTCACACACACTTAAAATGATGCAATTCCATTCATGCCAGTTCATCTATGCCTGCTTACACACTGCCTAAACCTGACTTTCTTAGAGTAAATTCAAGAACGAGTGGAAGAACGTCAAAGTAGGCCTTACATAGAAACACTGAGGCTAAATTCACACTGTAACATGTAAACAAAGCAACTTCAGTTTTGGAATTATGCAATGACTAAGAAGTACTGCCTATGTATAGTCTTTTAGGAAAGGTAATATATAAGGGATAGATGGGCAAGATGTTTCCAACAAGAGTTAATGAGTTCAGCAAAGCATAGCAATTACCCTTGGTCCTGCTCTGAATTGATATGACTGACAAGGAAACACTCAGATACACTGTACATGAGAGTTGCACATATTCTCAGAACCCACAGTCATGTAACATTGAATAAACAAAACTGCTGCTGGAACAACCGCTACCAAGATACAGGGACATATCCAGAGTCTGATATTTTTATTTATTAACATTAACACCTCATAGGGTAATGTTTTGCAAAGAGAAACATGCAGAAACATTTTTTTGGATGTAAAAGAAGCTTAATAAGATAATTTAAATAAGAGTATCTGCTTCATCAAGAGTCCATTCAAATAATAACATGGATGTGAAACATCTGGTACTTTCTGCTTGTGTAAAAGTATGAGGCTGCAGCGAAAAAAGCCTCAGATGTATGCAGAAGTTTTCAAGTGGTTCTTTGTCCCTTTCTTCATTCTGTTTAATTATCACTCTTAAACCAGAAAGACATTCTTCTTCCATATACCAGGGTGGATAGGCCATAGACAATTAGCATTCAGAGGCAAGGATTTGATCTTTTCAAACAGTGTCTCCATGAGACAGCAAGGCCATTCACAGAGAGAGGAGCAACTTCACACTGCAGTGAAAGTGATGGCCATGTAACACTGGTTTTAACAGACACAGGCCGAGGAGCTAGGAGAGCCCTGGGTTTCAAAGCCTGCAAAGGGTACTGTTACTGTTCAGACTGCAAAGACACCTCCACAACCCGATCTAGGAAGGCAAAGATATCTTGGGGGGGAAGGAGAGGAGAATCAAGATATAAAAATGCCAGTGACACATTAATTCTCAAAGGCTGAATTTCAAGAACAACACAGTTATGAACAATTCCCATCAATGTGCTTTTGTATTACTGGTCTTTTTAAAAAAATCTTTGCCTGAGGACATAACTGTCTTTGGCTAGAGATGCCATTTCTGGCCTTAGTTTTTGAATCTGAAGCGACCTTCTTATTCAGGTACAGAGTCCTATAATTGTGTATAATTAAAGTTGGTTCTTGAGCTGTAATATGGGTTTTGCCAGCCTATGTCAGTAGAAGTCCTTGCTATAGAAATTCCTTCAATTTCTTTTTCTGTTTGTCCTTAAGAACTAAAGATAACTTCTCTTATACAAAAAAATGCCCCTAAAAGAATAAATAAGGTGCTCCTATGTATGTTGGAGAACTTCTCAATTAATAATGTCGACCTCTTTGACTTGCTTAGTCTCAAGGACTGTCTACATTCTCATTCTGTTTTCACTGTGAAAAAAATTTCTATCTAAGTAATTTAATGATCCTGGTTTTGTTTTCTGTGACATAAAGCTTTGGGCTCCAAGGCTTGACAAAATCCAGGGTAACTCAGCGTTGGCATTTAAAGTATCAGCTGGTGGAATAAGGACAAAAACATTAATATTACTAAATTTAACTTTAAAAATAGCTAAATGAACTATTATACAAGTTTACCCCAGAGAGCAGGATTAATTTTAAATCTCAACAAAGTTATTTCTTGTCTCATTCCAAATTCTTCTGTCATAGCATATCTGCTAAGGCACAGATACAGGCCCACGACTGCAGTCCTAGTTCTTGAAGTCCTAAAATTATAATAAGAATTTCACCTCAGTAAAACAACTTCCCTTCACATAAAGTTTACAGTGTAGCAATATGAACCAATATATTATGGAGTTCTATCTACCTTGCTTTGTGAAGATTCAGAAAAGCTTTTAAACAGCCCTGAATGCAAAAATACAGGGTATATCAGCATTAAGAGTCACTCCTCTGAAGTCTCAGAGTACTGAGATTTTTTGGGACAGGGAATGGTGCATGCTACTAAACTGCTTTTAGGGAAAGAGTACCTGAATCAATACTAACTACTGTTTCTTCTTTGTCTTAGCAACATTTGGAGTCAGAGTGCAGGGCCAAAGAAGCATCACATCATGATACGTGAAGGACTTCCTATGCCTACAACAAAGTGGTACTCAAAACACCAAAAGGAATTTTCAAGAAAAACATGTTCAGTAAATAAGGAATTGGTTGGATGTTCACATTTAGAGGATGGTGGCCATTGGCTCAGAGTCCCGATGGACATCAGTGATGAGTGATGTCCCTGAGGGGTCTGTACTGGGACCAGTGTCATTTACCATCTTCAGTGATACAGACAAAAGGACTGAGTGCACCATCAGCAAGTCTGCCACCAACACCAAGCTAAGCATTGCTGGAATATCATGAGGTTTAACAAGACCTGCACCTGGGCTGGGGCAACCCCTGCTATCAACACAGGCCAGGAGATGAACTGATCAGAGCAGCCCTGGTGGGAAGGATTTGGGGGTGTTTTTGGGAGAGAGGCCAGACATAAGCTGGCTACATGCACTGTGCAAGAGCCCAGAAAGCCAATTGTATCCTGGGCTTCATCCAAAGCAGCATCACCAGCAAGGCAATGTGAATGTCCCTCTACCCTGCTCTCAGAAGACCCAACCTGGAGGGCTGGGTCAGGGTTCCTCAGCAGAGAAAAGATATCAACGTGTTTGAAGAAGTCCAGGGGAGGGTCACAAAGACAACTAGAGGGATAGAGCACCTCTCCTGTGAGGAAATGCTGAGAGAATTGGGGTTGTTCAGCCTGGAGAAGAGAGCAGTCCCTTACAGAAGCCTTACAGTACCTAAAGGGGTCCTACAGGAAAGCTGAAAAATTATTTCTTATGAGGGCATGTAGTGATAGGACAAACAGAAATTATTTCAAACTGAGAGCAGGTTTAAATTGAGTATTATGAAGGAATTCTTTAATGTGAGAGTGGAGAGGCACTGGAAGACATTGCCCCGAGTTCCCAACGCTGGAAGCATCCACATCCAAGCTGGATGGGGCCTTGAGCAAAGTGGCCTAGTTGAAGGTGTCTCTATGATGACAGGGGGCTGGAATTAGATGACCTTTGATCCCTTCTCACCCCAGCCATATGACGATTCTATAAAAACTGACATGAGATTTGTGTTTCGGTCACTAGCATACAAGAGTCATTGTTTTACAGGGTACCATCATGTGAAAGCATATTCAGACCAGCCCTAAATGGATAGCTTGATCTACTTTTTGAAGAGCTGTACCTTTGATGTATTATAGCACAAAACATTATATTTTCCTATCTACACATTCATATAGTTTCCACTGGATGCATTTCCAGGTCCTGACAAAAACTAGTCCAATATTATCATCTCTTGCCAAATCAGGCAAATTATAAAATTTAAGTTAGTAATATTGAGCAAGCATAAGGATAAAAGCTCCTTATGTGCACAAAATGTTTTTATAAACACTTGGAACTTTCTAAGGAAGGCAATATAAAGAAGAATTTTTATATTTATACATAAATTATGTGACATCTAAAATGAACTGTGCAACTGTTAAACTTATTTATTAAATGCCATTGCTTACCCAAACAAAAACAAAAGAAACTCGCTCTCCTGGTAGGCAACATGCTATTTCTGCATGGGATCCACCATGTAGAAAGAAATAAATATGGGAAATATTTAGCTGGATATTCCTATGTTGAACGTTTCTAGGAAAGTATGATAAGGTTTTCCCAAGACAACAGAACAATTTTTAGAAGATAGGAAAACCCACACATTTTTCAACTGTGTTTGATATTCAAAAATATATCTACACAGCCACCTAGTTTCTCTTTATTATGACATGAGCAACGATGCTCTGAAACACAAATATAATTGACATCTCCAGAGAAGAGTATGACAAAACATAAGGAAGAGCTACTTGGTCTCACACAGCACAACTCAGGCAGACTTCCAAATCTCATGAAGACATGATCTCTCTATTATGAGCAGGTGAACCATGTAGGGGTGGTATAGGGCATGGCTACAGGCTATGTGGACTTCAGCAAAGTCTTTGACAGCATTTCCCACATTTTTCTCCAGGAGAAGCTGACAGCTTACCTCTTGGATGGGTGTACTGTCTGCTGGATTAAAAACTGGCTGGAAGCTGGATGCAGAGAGGGGTGGTGAATGGTGCTGCATTCAGTTGGCAGATGGTCACTAGTGGTGTTTCCCAGGGCTCAGTATTGGAGACAGCCCTGTTTGATATCTTCGTCAATGATCTGGACAAGGGGACCAAGGGCACCCTTGGTCAGTTTGCAGATGACATCAAGTTCAGTGGGAATGTCACTATGCTGGAGGGTAGGAAGGTACTACAGGGAGATCTGGACAGGCTGGAT
>JANEHK010000411.1:12939-28082 GCA_025960845.1 Tachycineta bicolor | reverse complement strand
CAAGGACACTAACCAACTAAGTATTGAGGGAGGGGTTCTGTCTGCCCGTACAACGCGATATCTTCCGACCGCCTGTCCCTAATCTCCCACATTTCCCCCCCATCCCATGACTACGTAAAAAAGTATAAAAGTATAAATGTTATAAAAATATAAATGTCATAAAAATGCAAAAGCTGTTAAAGTTAGTATAATAGGATACAAAAGTGGTATAAAATGTTAGTAACAAGCGCACTTCACGGTAATTGCACGTGTTCGACAAATAGGATGTCGACTTTCTCTAAACGGCTTCTAACAAACGACACTAACTTGTTCAAAATGCATGGCCCAAAAATCAATACCAAGAGTATCATGGTGAGAGGGCCTATTAAGGTGGAAACAAAGGTGGCCAGCCATGGGGACTGATTGAACCATGAATCGAACCAACCTTGTTGGGCCTCTCTCTCTTTCTCTGGGCCAGTCTTTCTCTCAGTTCGGCCATGGAGTCTCGCACGACTCCGGTATGGTCTGCATAAAAACAGCATTCTTCTCTCAAGGCGGCACACAGGCCTCCTTGCTGCATGAGCAAGAGGTCCAGTCCTCGCCTGTTCTGCAGGACGACTTCCGAAAGCGAGGAGATCGATCTTTCCAGAGAGGAGATGGATTTTTCAATTCTCAGTAAGTCTTCGTCAATTGTCATTTGCAGCTGAGAAAGTCCTTGGTGCTGGGTCACGAGAGCTGAAACACCTGTGGCTGTGCCAGTGGCTCCTAGGCCAAGGAGCATTGCAATGGTTATACCTGTTATTACTTCTCTTTTGCGGAGCTGGATGGTTTCTTCTAAAAAGCGATACATTTCTTCTTCTTGGTGATACAGGACTCTAGGAACAATCAGAACTTGGACACAAAAGTCAGCAAGGTTATTGAATTTGCTAAGGTACACACAGGGGGTTATTCCGATTTGTTGACAGACCCACATTCCTGATAGGAATGGAACTGCCCACTTATCAGTCTTTCGACTAGGTTGGATGAACTCAGTACAGATATTTCCCATCTGCTTTGCTACGGTTACACTGCCAAAGCATTTGCCTCGGCCTGTGACTTGACTCAGGGTAATTTCCCTCCGGGGGGTGTCCCACTTACAGTTGTGTGGATTGTTTGCTGCAGAATATTCGAAAGGAGCATCAAAGGCGACACCCTCATAAAAAGGAGGTTCTGTGTTATAACATAACCAGCATGATTTTGTAAAGTTTGGATTGGATTGGTTCAACGACAAAAAGGTAGCATTTAACACACTAAGAAACAGATTGTAGGGAGCTGACAGGTTTTTGGTAAATGGCTAAAGGACGGGATGAGGAGGAGGTGCCAGATGTGGCCTCCCTCTTGTGTCTGTGTGCTGCGAGATTCTGATAGGGTTTGAATGACTGGAGCACTGAAGGTGGGAGTCTAATGATTTGCACATTCACCCAGAAGTTACGAAAGGCGCAAACAAACACTGACCATACCTTTCCCGTGGCCCAGCTCACATGGGTCGGCTGCAAAATTGTCATTGCATAGTTCTTACAGGTGTGTCGTCTGCCGTCTTGGGGTGTGTATATCAATCTGTCCATCTCGAACTTAGGTTCGCGACAGCCGCGGGGAGCGTACTTGACTTGTAGGAACTTGTCGGGTTGCTGCGGTTGCCATCTATCACTCGTCACGATAGTTTCGCATCCCCAATACCCACAGTACCCGTACTTCGGATGGCTACAGTAGCTTTTACCTGGGTTGGAGGCAGGGCACCAATAGGTTTGGTACAATGAAGAATCCCCAATTTTAGGGAATCCTAGCTGTGAGGGAAATATGTCTGTTAGCTTAAACTCAAAGGATGGGCTGTCTACTGTAATGATTTCTTTGATTGCTTCATCACTTGAAAGATGGCGCAGGACCCATCTGAATGGTTGGTGAGGGTAATACACTACGTTCGCTTGCCCTCTGCCTACAAGATCCAAAAATAAAATTACACAAAGACACCGTAGTTGCTTGGATCTCACCAGTGCAGGATCTTTGGGTGCTGCTGGGTTACTTGGAGGTTCATCATTCTCTTCTGGTACCGGAGTGTACGCATTACGGGGGCGTCCAATGATCCAATCCTGCAAATGAGACCTCACAATTTTCATTAGTTCTATTCTGAAGGTCTGGTTTGATTGACTTAAGTGGACACCATTTTACTTTACTATCTTTTTTAACAGCTGCGTACCCTCGCCCTGCGAGCACTAGTCTCCAGCCCTGTTCCCACTCTCCTAGTTTATTTTTATCTACAACGTGCAGGCCTTCCTCTAGTGCTCGGGTGGCCCAGTGTTTCTGGGCCGGGCTGGTTTTCTCATCCCCCCTAGAGAACTGATTGAGTGCTAACAGAGCGGTTGCTAGCATACGTGCCTGGTCTCCTGAGGGAATGGAACTTGTAAAGCCTTCTGTTTTTGCTAGTACTTCTAATTTGGCTTTCAGGGTTTGATTTGCTCCCTCAACGATGGCCTGCCCGGTGCTATTGTACGGAATGCCATGTACTAAAGTGATTCCCCATTTAGCAACAAATGCTTGAGTTGATTTTGAGACAAAATTTGGGCCATTGTCTGTTTTAATTTGCTTTGGAATGCCCAGCCACGCCATGGCTGTCAGCCAATGCTGAATGGTTGCCTTGGAGTCAGTTTTTGGGTGTTGTGTGGCTACAATCACTCCACTATATGTATCTACAGTCACTGCAAGCCATGCTCGGGGTTTTAGCAACTGACACAGCGTAAAGTCTGTTTGCCATATTTCTGAGGCTTTGAGGCCTCTGGGGTTGACTCCGCTGGACCACAGTGGTGATTTTTGGTAGTGAGGGCATGTGGCCACAACGTGTTTCGCGTCGGCAGTTGAAATCCCACATTTTTTCGCTAGTGCTTTGGCTCCGATGTGAAGTGACTCGTGTAGCTGACGGGCATCTCTCAGTGTCCACAGTCCTTTTGCAGCGGCGTCTGCCTTGTCATTGCCGATTTGAAAGAATCCTTTAACTGGATTGTGGCTATTAACGTGGATGACAGATATGGTGCCTTTTCGCAAAAAGAGTGCTTCTTCAAACATCATGGCCACTGTGGACACTGCCACGCCGGGCCCTGACATGGCTAGGCAGAGCCTGGCCACGAATATAGAGTCAGTTACGATGTTGAGGTGCTCTTCAGGGAACAGTCCACACGCTAGTACAACGGCTGCTGCTTTGAGTTGTTGAACTGAAAGCGTGGGGTCAGTTGTTTTGATGCATTGCCACTGCTCTCCTGACTGCCACACTGCTGCTTCAGTCGATGTTAGTGAAGATGCGTCTGTGAAGATCGTCGGTCCTGGCTGTGGTCAGTCGACGATTTTTGGCGGGAGATCAATGTCGACGATTGCAAGCAACTGAGTCCAAGGGGGTTTTGCTGCATAGCGAATCTCTCCTCCAAAACCAGCAAGGGTAATGGCTAGATGCTCTGATATTGTTGTCGATTGCATGGAAAGCTGCTTGTGGAAGGGCAAGTATATCTTGGTGGTTTCAGCGCCTAAGTGCTTCAGGGCAAGTTTCCTGCCTTTCATGATGAGGTTGCCAAGACACTCAACTCCTGGGGAAAATGCACATGGCGGTTTTCCCAAGACCACCCACAGTATCGGTTGAGCTTTGTCAGGTGGCCCTTGGGCCAGCGCTCCTACTCCTCCTTTCTTCGTAAAGTGGACGTATAAATCAATTGAGGCGCTTGCATCCCATCTGGTGAATGTGCTCCTTGACATTTGCTGTTTGATAAAATCAAGCAAGCGTGTTGCTTCTGGTGTCAGTGTTTTCTGCTCCCATGAGTTTTTCCCTTTCAAAAGGTCATTCAAGGGGTCCATGACCTCGGGAGGAATCAGGACGATGTTGCGGAGCCACTGTAGAGATCCTACCAACTGCTGCATGTCATGGAGTGTCTCAATGTCTCGGTGGATTTTTATCTGAGGAGGGGTTATGTAGGAGCTTGAAATCCCCACTCCTAAAAAGGTTACACATGGTCCCTTTTTTATTTTTGCGCTTGCAATTTCAAAGCCATTTGTTTTTAAGGTCTCTGAGACTGTTGACACTGCCCGGTCTACCTGGCTCGCTGATGGTGCGGCAATCAGGATGTCATCCATGTATTGGACAATGGTCACGGTCGGGTCGCTGCGTCGGACTGACTCCAGTGCTCGGTCCACCGTGATCTGACAGATGGTGGGCAAGTTGACCATTCCTTGCGGCAGTACCTTCCACTGGAAGCGCAGGTTAGGACGCTGGCTGTTCGGGAAGACGACTGAAAAGGCAAACCGCTCTTTGTCTTCATCATGCAGGGGTATGGAAAAGAAACAGTCTTTAATGTCAAGCACTGCACAAGGCTGCCCTTTTGGTATCATTGAGCTCATGGGCAGCGAGGTTTGCATGGGGCCCATTGGTTGAATTTTCTTATTTACCTCACGCAGATCATGGAGAAGGCGAAACCCTTCGCCGCCCCGTTTGGGTATCACAAAAACTGGGGTGTTCCATGGGCTGGTGGAAGGCTCAACATGACCTTTCTGCAATTCACGATCAACTAGCTTAAGAAGAGCATCTATTCGAGGCTTTGACAGGGGCCACTGCTCAACCCACACTGGGTCAGACGACTTCCACGTCAGCTTGATCGGTGGGGGTGGGTATGCTGCAGTGGCCCTTATGGTAAATTTGTCACCCTGGCTTTTAAAAGGGCTAATGCGTCTCTCCCCAGCAAATGTGGGACTCCTGACATGACGTATGGAAAAAGGGTGATGGTTTTTTCTGGTCCTTTTTCAGTGTGGAGTGTAATTGCTATTAATTGGGCACTCTTGCGAGCTCGGCTCAATCCCCCGACTCCACCTACCATGGGTGCATCTTGTAATTTCCAGTGTGGGGGCCAATTTGTCTCAGAAACAACAGTAACAATTGCTCCGGTATCAATCAGAAAGGGGACACTGATGGCAATGTCATCTAAAACATCATAGCGAGTACAGATCCCCCATATTACTGGTGGGTTGTCACACTTCACTGCCAAGGCCACCCAGGGGTCTGGTCCCCAGGGGGTGGTCCTTGTTGTTGCTGGGACAGGGACAGATACGGCTGGGTCGCTGGTTGTGCCATAAAGTTGGTAGCTTCTCGTGGGGGAAAAGGGTTCGGGAGTGCCTCGCCCCATTTGGGGTTTGCATAGCTGGGCCGCCTCACGTCCCAAGTGGGAGAGGGCTGTGTGCGACCCTGTTGCCCTCTCCCCCTCCCGTTTCCCTGGTTTTTAGATCTACATTCTTTGGCAAAATGCCCCTTCTTTCCACATGCCCAGCATGGCCCCCTAGGTCGCAACTGGCATGGGGGAACGGGTGTTGAAGGGTGCTCTAACTGGGGGCAGTCCATTGCAACGTGGCCTGCCCTGCCACATTTAAAGCATGCCATTACACTCGTTATTGCGGTATGGACGGCTGCTTGAATTGGGGCAAAACGCTCCTCTTTTGCAACATGCCTGATCATGTCTGCGATGCTGGACCCGAGTGGTAAAGACCGTAAAATGTCCTTGGTGGCTGAACTGCATTGCTGGCGCAGGCACTGTTAACACAGGACCTTTTGCCTCTGAGGGCAAAGCTGAGGAGTCAAGTGCTACCTGGAGCCGGTCAACGAATTGTGTAAAACTTTCACTCTCATTTTGCTTTATTGTGGACCATGATGATGGTTTAGCAATGACCATGGAAGCAGAGCAGATGGCTTTCCTGGCAGTACGGGTAGTTGTCATCACCTCATGGGCCCGTAGGCCCTCGGCTTGTGCCTGGGGGGTGATCATGGTTGGGTCTGTGCCCATGAGCTGCTGCAGGCTGGAGCCATGTAGCGGATGATCTGCACCAGTGACCAAAGCTAGTTGCTTTGCGCAATTTTCCTCCCACTCTTGTTTAAAAACTATCATCCCTGCCCCATCAAAAATCAGTCTACAAGTTTGCTTTATGTCAAATGGGAGCATGTCATCCCCTCCAAAAACACTATCAATGAGAGTAGAAACCATTGCTGAATTGATCCCTCTGTCAGTGATTGCTTTAACAATTGCTTGTACATCCTTAGGATTTACCGGTAAGTACGTTCTCTGGTTTCCGCCTGCCCCCCCTAGTCGGACTGGAAAAGCTAGTTTGGCCGATGGATTCCAATCGGCACATGCCATCTGTATCTTCCTTCAGTCTGTGAGGGGAGTTCGTTCTTTTTCTGACTTCCCCTCAACCCAGGTAGAAACATTGTTATTACTGATTTTATATACTGTTACTTCTTCTTTGTCAGAGCTGGCAGCAGAGGACTGGCTGTCCCAGTCCGATTCAGAGCCGGAAGTCGACTGACTGGCTGCTTCCGGGCTCTGGACCCTTTTGGTCGGGCTCCGACCCCGCCCCTTTCCCTCAGGGCTGGGCCACTCCTTCCCTCTTGGCCCCCGCCCCTTTCTCTCGGGGCTGAGCCACCCCTTGCACCTGCGCTCCCCCCGCCTCCTGCTGTGGGAGCTTCTCGCCTTAGAAAAATGTGCTTTTTGGCAAAGATTAGCTTCAGTTATCTCTTTGAGCTCTTTTCCCTTTTTCTGCTCGCACGCCCCCGTGTTAGCAAACAAGCTCTCTTTGTTTTCACTGGCAACGAACCCTCTAAGTGACCTTTGTTTTCTGTCCTGCTTTCCCTCTTGGATTCAGCGCTATCTTGAGGCGCATAAGGTGGAGGTCCCTCCCCCGCTTTTCCAGCATTCCTAGCTTCTTCAGTTAGACTGTTGTAAAATGACTGCATCTGTTTTATCCCCTCAGCGAGTTACCTTGAGTTTGGAGGCTCTGAAGCAAGCTCTTGCTCTTCCGAACTTCTGCATTCGGCAGAACCGACCCCATCAACACTCTAAACATTATCACTAACCTTCAGACTACATTCTTTTACATTTTGAAAATTCTCAACAACAGTTCCCTTTGAGAAAGTTTGCATCACTGCCGCGATACCCAATTGAGGAGAAATCTTTAAACAATTTCGGGCAGCTTTCCAGGTTTCTTGCTCGTGCAGAGCCTTCTGTAAAGCTTCCACGACCCTTCCCCATGCCTTAAAATTTTTCCCTGAGCCAGAAGACATTGTGTCTTCAGCAAGGGCCTTAGTACATTGATCCCAAACATCTGGGTGGAGGATATCCACCGGTCTATCAATAATACTAAGTTGCAAAAGCCTCGTCACTGCGAGGGTAAAATCTTTTGCTTTACAATCAATTCCCCACTGCTTATGAATCTGAGAAACGACCTTCAGGAGGGCTTCCATCCTCTGCGTGGGTCCCGAGGCGTCCCTCCCGCCGAGCTGGCCCTGCTGCTCGGCCGTTGTTCATCCGTCCAAGAGACTCCCGTTCTCCCGGGCGACTCCCGGGGTTTCGGCACCACTTGCTGCCTACGCTGAGGCGTAGCGACCTGGTTCCAGGAACGACACGACAGCCACACCCATGCTGCTCGGACCACCAGCTCACAGACACCAGTGTGGTGGACGGCAGATGGCGTTTATTAACTGGTTACATGGAGTTATAAAACCTCTGTTGGCTACATCACTTCCGTCTGCTTACGTTACAAGTTAGGTGTTGCTTACCTTATCAAGGACACTAACCAACTAAGTATTGAGGGAGGGGTTCTGTCTGCCCGTACAACGCGATATCTTCCAACCGCCTGTCCCTAATCTCCCATACCTCGTCATATCTGCGCTTGGAGCCCTCTGTATATAAGCAGCTGCTGTTTGTGCTGCTGATGGAAGCAAGGGAGTATCATCAGAGCCTTGGGGATAGTGGGGCACGTGGGCAGGCAGGGTCCTGACACCTGGGAACTCTGTTCTCCACTGTGCCCAGGTGGGAGGAGATGGAGCAATTCCCTGCCTCAGCCAGACTTCCACTGCCTGTGCAGAAGTCTTGGCCCCAGCTCCTCCCAGAAGCCTGAAACACACCTCAGACAGCACCTGAAATCCATCCCAACAAACTCCCTCCAAACCTCCGCTCTTCCCCCAGTGCTGCATTGCCAGCAGTGAAAAGGGCACAATGTGAAGCACACTCTCCTCTGAAAGTATAGAGGGAGTTTGGTATTTTAAGAGAGAAATGAAGAATACAAATCCAGCTGGTCGAGTTCTAACTGTGGGTCTGCATGCTCTGGTGAGGAGAGTGTGGAGGTTCCAAGAGTAAGGACCATAACACCCCTTTCTAATCAAATGGTATTGAAAGTAAAATGAGGAAAAGCAAAATAAATGTAGTCTCGTGTGGTTCTTGCTAATGAGTTATGGTTTTACATTGCCAGCTTTGCCAGTGGTGGTAGGGGTTCCATCCACGGACGATGGATCCAAGGAGCACTGAGCACCAAGCAAAGCCACCGGCGTCTCCAGGCCAGAAGGATGAGCCCCTGACCCCATGCTCTTCCTCATCATCTGAAGATGAGGAAGGTATCTATGGCTTCCTCTCTCCAAGGAGCAGCATGTGCAGTCCTGAGGATGAGCCTGGTTATGAGCTGATCCATGACAAATCCTTGCCATCCCTCTGGGGATCTTTTCCCAGGAGAACCAGGAGGCACTTATCAAGATTTATCATCCTCCCACAGCAACCTGCAGGGCACAGTGGGGATGCTACAGGCCACAATAAATTTTTCAGCAGCAGTGAAGCATTGGCCTTTGATGAACATTCCCAGACAAAGCCTGGACACAGACACAACAGAACAGATCAGGTGGGGCTGCTCAGGGCAGACCTGGGTAGAGCCCACAATGCCCTAGACTGCGAGGAAGATGAGGTTAATGCCTTCTCTGTGTCTCCTGGGGAGGTGAAGACATGTCCTGGACATCTGGTAAGTGTTCCACATGGCGGCTGTGGGTGCCTGTTCCCTGTGCCCCATTCCTTGCTCCCTAGAGGTTCCCAGCTGGTCCTGAGGTTGGGATGCTCTGGCAGACACGGATGCTTTGTCTTCTCTTTTACTCTAAACTCCTGCTTCAGGCTGGTGATATGCAGTTCAAATACAGTGTGTTAAGTTGCCTTTGTATCCTTTAACAGTTGATCTTACTACAGAGAGATTTCCACCCAAATAGGAACAGGATTTCTGTTCATCCTGGGGTGATGGCCAAGCAGAGCAGGGAGTGTGTCAGGGGTTGAAGGCAGGTGTTTCCCCAAGGCCCTGCAGGGAGGACAAGCCTCCCTGGCCAGGGGAATTGGCACTGGCTGTTTTCCTCTGTGTTTGGTCTGGGCATTGTGGGCTTTTCTCTCAGCTCCTCCTTTGCCTGTGGGCCCACAGGCTCCTGGCTGGGCTCCCTCACTGCAGTGTCTGTGTTCCTTGTGCAATCTGTTTGTCTATCAAGTCCCAATGACATCTCTGTACCCCTCTGAGTCCCTGTGCTTACAAGAAACTCCTGTGATCATAGTGGCCCTCAGGCCCTCAAGACATCTGGTCCTGGTTATTTTGGTTGCAGAGAGCTCCAGGCTCTGGAGCCCTTGGAGCAGAGTAGCTGTGGGGGACCATTGGAGCAGCCTCATCCCCATGGCTGTTCTCCTGGTGCTTCCCCATCCCTATCTCTGTCTTGTGCTTCCCACAGCTGCTGTTGCTGCTACAAGGCAGGAGCCTGATAAGCTCATTGATATCTGTGAAAAATGCATATTATATGGCTTTACACAAGATATTTACTATATGTATTATGTTGTATTAATTGTTAATGTTGTATTAAGTTTGATAGTATGGTAAATGTAGTTTTGTAGTTAAAATGTAGTTTTTATGTACCAACCACAGGAAAACGTAAATCTTTCAGGGAAAAAGAATTTACTACTTCCTTATCAGAAGAGACCAACTTCTCCTGCCTCTCATTCCGCCTAATGGACGCCATAGAGATTAAAAGAAGAAAAGTGATACTAACCAGAGACAATTCTTTGTTTGAATGGAATGTATGCATCATGTATGAAATGTATGAATATTCAACAGGCTATTGCTTTTAAAAGATAATCCTTTGTTAACAGGGGTCCTTCTTCGGAGCTTTTTGCTCGGGGAGGCACCCAGACATCTGTAACTTTGTTTTTTATTTTCTCGTATTGTCCTAACTCTAATTGTTCAATTTGGTACTCTAATTCTATTTTTATAACCATCTTATTTACTATTAAACTTTTAAAATTTTAAAAACAAGTGATTGGTGTTTTTCACAATATCTACAGGAGAAAGGCAAAGGGTGAATTTCAGAGCTCAGCAAGAACTGCTGGATTTCACCAGGATTGTGTTTTCTGGTTCTTTTCAAGTCTTTTTCTGTTGTTTTGTGTCACTGTCTCAGGATCATAAACAGAACATGCAATTATTTATCCTGGGCACTGATTTAAATCCTTCCTCTCCCCATAACTCAGCCCTCCCTTAGCAAAACCCACGGGGCTGAGGTCTGGGCTGGGGCTGCTGCCTCTTCTTTCTCAGGGCTTTGGCATTCTTCCCAGCAGCAGGAACAGAAGCCTGAGAAAGCCCAGCACAGGGTGTGGGGACAGCCCACTCTGCATCCTGCCTGCAGCCAGGATCTGTCCCCGAAAAACCTTTTCTACCTTTTGATTCCCTTTGTATTGGGGAAGCAGGTGGCTGCAGCTCAGCCCTGTGGCACGGGGCTGGGAGCAGGATCCCTCTCCAGGTCAAGCCTGGCTGTCACCCTGGTTTTTCTGAGTTTTTTAAAGCCTTTTGATTGTTCATAAAATGGAGTCAGACTTTTTAGCTACTGTACAATATTAGGATCAGTTTCTACCTTTTCCCACGGATGTAACATAAACAAATCCTTTGTTTTTCATTCTCTGTCCTTTGTTTGCATATTTCTAACCTGAAAACAATTGTAACTGACAGTTGGTCTGGCCATTCGGCTGGGAGGTGAAAACTCCAGAAGCCAATCCACAGCCAGACCCACAAAATGTATAAAAAGTAAGAAATAAACAGGCAGAGGGCTCTCAGCCTTAGCTCTCAGCCTTGGGCTCTCTCAGAGGACCACTCTGCCCTGCGAAATCTCCTGTCTCCGTGTGATTGCTCTGCGTATCCCGATCACACCTGGCAGCCCCCATGGCCACGGGGGTGAAAAGAATTCGATGTCACATTATGCAGCTTTGTGTGTGTAAGGGTTGGCAATAAAGGGTTTTCTGAAGCTGCCTCAGAGCCGTTCCTGGCATCCCCAAAGAAGGCTGGCAGTGGTACATGGCTCCTATCCAGCCTGGAAATATCCTGGGGTGCGGTGCCCAGGAGCAGGGGATGGGCATGGGATGGGCACTTGGTGTCTCTGAGCATGGAATGTCTCTCCTTGTCCATGCCTGAAGGAAAGGACATCTTTGGGCAGTGGTTTTAACTGAACAGGTGTCAAGGGAAGATGTGCCCAATGCTGTTTGCTGTAAATCCTGCTCTGATGCTCCTGACAGGGAGGAGCACTGTGTCCCTGCCAGCCCCCACTGCTGCTGCCTGCCTGTGCCCTGAGCCCCCTCAACTTTGCAGTGCTCTGCTCTCGGGGTGCCCACAAGACCAGCCTGGCTCTGGTGGGGTTTGACAGCAACCCCAGGCTCCTGAGGGTAACTGGGGAGGGTCTCCTACCACTGATCTCTGCACTGTGGTGGAGCCAGGCAGTGGGTCATGGTGGCAATCCTCCGGAGACCCCAGAGTGCTGGAGTGTGACAAACTGGGCACTGGTGGGCTTGCAAAAACCCCTGGATCCTGTCACCTCCATGCTCCCACTTGCTCTGGGGCTGCATGCTTGGAGCTATCAGGGGATTTGATTGTTGGCACTGTAATATATAATATAAAATAATTTGTGCTGTTAGGAAAATTAATCCACAAACACCAGAGGTTTATGTCCAAAAAGGAGACAGAGGAGTCTTTTTACTTTATTCGAATAAAGGGAGAGGCCATGGGGAATTTCCCCTGGGGTCTCTTGGTATTTCAGAGGATGCAGCCTCCTTTTTATCCTAATTTCCCGGACGCATTTCCCTCTCTCCCCATTGGCTGAGGTACTTGAGAGGTACAGACTTCCCGAAATGCCTAAGATTCCCCTTTTAATGTATAACCCCCCATATTTTTAATTTTTATTAAATTAAATTAAAATTTATTGTGGTGCTTGTGAACAAATGATGTTTGCAGGAGGCAGATAAGGAGCTGTGGATAGCTGGAGTCAATGGCTCAGCCATATTTGGTATCTGGGAGCATTCTCCTGTGTTGTTTGCCCTGCTGGGATCCCACCAGCAGGCTGACACTGGGTGCCCTTGCGCTATGATGGGGTGCCTGCTCTGCCTGTGGTGAGGTCGGCAGCACCTGAGCACCCAGGGATGGCACCACAGCTGGGTACACCTTGTGCCTTGCAGAGGAGAGTGCCGGAAGCTGACAGTCAGCTCAGGCAGAACCGGAGTGACAATCTGAACCGTCCAGGGTTTGGGTTTCTAATGTCCTACATGTGCCTTTGACAGCCAAAACCCCCCTTCTGCTCTGGAGTGTCCGTCACCCCTTGCCCCTACCCACTGCCTGGAAATGGGAACAGCTCGGTGCGTTCCAGGCAGGAAGGAAAACCTGGAACTGTTTAAAACTCGCAGTCTTCAGGGAATTTCAATCGTGTCCAAACCCGTTTCCAACCAACTGAATAACGGTGCAGGGTTTGAATGTTGGCCCATCTCTGCCACTGCCTCCTGCTCCTCCCTCCGCTCCTGCCGCCGCTGCCCACACTGGGCTGTGCCCGGCTCGGCCACCGCAGCGCTGCCATGGGGGTGCTGGTGGGGCTCTCCCCGCGGCCGGGGGCAGCGCCGTGGTCTAGGGGGTCTGGCGGGCCCCCGCCCGCACATCATGCCATTGCTGGATTTCTTCTGGGCTTGCTTCAAAAGAGCCAAGGTAAGG
This sequence comes from Tachycineta bicolor, assembly GCA_025960845.1. Classification (NCBI taxonomy): domain Eukaryota; kingdom Metazoa; phylum Chordata; class Aves; order Passeriformes; family Hirundinidae; genus Tachycineta; species Tachycineta bicolor. Next base: position 15,242 of record JANEHK010000411.1, on the reverse strand, counting down.
GAGTGCTGCTCCACGGTGTCTGTCCCTGACACCCTCCGATTTCAGGAGAAGCCTCTGGAAAGGGCACTGGGGACGCAGCCCCGGCGGGGCTCAGCTTGCTCATGGTGTCGATGTCTGCTCTGGGGACTTCGTGCATGTGAGAGGTTTTAATTTTGGCTGAGCTATGTGTAGGTGCGCTGGTCCCTGTGCCCTAAGTTTGCCTGCTGCCCTTTACTGGGTCACCGTGTCCCAGCAGTGGCAGCCCTGGGCGAGCACGGGGCTGGGCTTTGTGTGCGTGTGTGTGTGTGTGCGCGCACCCTCAGTCCCCCAAGGTGGTCAGCACATGCCAAGAAGGTCCTGCCGTGCCTGCTTGCATGGTGCGGCTGTGCTGCGACATCCTTCTGAACCCAGAGGCTCAGGTCATCCGTGGCATGGCTGTGGGACCGCAGCCAACCTGGAGGGTCAGGGCAGCTGTGAGCAGGATGACAAAGGAGCAGCAAAGCCAAGGGCCCCCAGTTTTTCATTTCCTGCAGCAGCAGTTTTCATGGCGTGGCATCTGAAATTTTTCATTAGGGTTTAATCCTTCATCTGTCACCTTAATAACAAACGACTATTCCTAACTGCTACTGATCACTGTTGGTTTATTCTGTCCCAGCCTATGCAGTGTGGTGGGAGGTGAACTGGGGAGATTGCGGAGTTATAGTTAGTGTGAATTTTGGGAGTTTCAGATTGGGAAAAGTGGTAAAATACCTTTTTCAGGCAGTGCTGTACACCGGGCTGTGCTGGGTGAGTGGATCTGCTGTGGTGAAATCGATGTGGAATGCACACTGTCCCCCGGGCTTTCAGTGCAATGCTTAAAATACTTGTCTAAAAATGACATTTGTGAAATTCATTGGTAATATTAATGTCTGTCTTGTCCCTGCTGTCTCGTCCCTGCTGTCTCTGGGAGCTTAGCTGTCCTCATTGACCCTGCTCATCCCTGCGTGCTGCGTCTTGGCATTGCCATCATACTGGTGGTGGCACGGACATGGACACCGGGTCCTGCATCGCCACTGGCAGAGCTGCAGCTTGGGATGGCTCCAGCCTGGCCTGCACAGACTCTGGTGCCTATGGGTTTCAGCCTCCTTGGAAGCACCCAGCGGTCCACTGGCTTCAGCACATCTCTTTGGCCCAACATGGGGTCTGGTGGCCCAGCTGGCCAGGGCACCACCCTCCTGGTTGCCTTCAGTGGCCTCCTGTAGGGCTGAGGCTTCTGCTTCAGACTGGACATGCTCTCCTTCCCATGCCAGTGCTTCTCAGCTGCTCAGTGAGAACAGGTGAGGAATTCTCACCTTTCTTGCTGAGGAGTTTCTTGAACAGGAGGAAATGTGCTAGGCTCTGTCTGTGGGATTAAAGCTTTCCAGGTTAAGTGAGGTGGATCTGTGTCTGGTGGAAGATTTTGTGGGAAAAGGAAGGTGTGGGAACAGATTGGGCAATGCCAAAGGATCCAGAGGAGCTGTGACCTCCCCTGTGGACACAGGCACACTGTGAAGTCACAGTGATGACTCCAGCCCTGGTGATGGGACCCCTCAGGCAGGTGGTGCTGCAGGAAGCAAGCAGGGACATGGTTAAACCTGTCTTCCCTGGGTCATCCTCAGCCCTGCTGCCCCAGCAGGAAGTGGGGTCCCGGGGGTCGTGGGAAAGTCTGGCTCAGCAGCACGGTACATTCCTGCAGTGATCCTGCTGGCACCTCTGGCCCATTTGTGGGGTGGTGCTGCCGGAGGGGCTCATCTGCACCCAGAGAGAAATTGGGGAGCATCCTGGTCTCTGTGCTCACCTCAGGACTGGGAATGGGAACCTTCTACTGCTCCTCCACCTCTGCAAATTGCTGCTGTCTCCCAAGTGCTGCTGAGGCTGTGCTGCTGTGAATCCCATTTCTTGTGGCTTCCCTCAGGAGCTGGGGTGATGGGTGCATGCTGGGCACACCATGTTAGCCCAGCGCTCAGGGCCCTTGGGAGTGGCAGTGGTGTTTTAAAACCAGTAGGGCTGATGACCTTGGGAGAAGCCTTTCCCAGGGCCCTGCTTGTCCTGTGGCTGGAGCAGCATTGCTGGTCCCAGTTCTGGATAAGCACTGCTAATCTCAGGTCACCTCTGGGCAGAGGGGAGGCTGGAGCAGGGACCAAGCCCAGATGTGAGGGGTAGCATTCCACAAATGTGAAAATCAAAATTATAAAAAAAATATTGCTGCATCTTACCTGCATCTTTTTTATCTTCTAACAATGTGAATTTCTGTGAAAGGAAAGGAAAGGAAAGGAAAGGAAAGGAAAGGAAAGGAAAGGAAAGGA
>JANEHK010000411.1:0-12539 GCA_025960845.1 Tachycineta bicolor | reverse complement strand
CCCCACACGGAGCCGCGGCTGCGGCGCGGCGGAGCCGCAGCCCCAGGGAGCGCCCGGAGCCCCGGCGCAGAGCCGCGACCCCGGCCCCATCCCGGCGACCCATCACTGCTCCGGCGGGACGGGCGAGAGCGGCGGCTCCTCCCCCGCCGGGATGCCGCCACAGGACCGGGGCCACTCCCGGGGAACGCCCGCTCCCCTTCCGGCCGAGGAAGTCGCTCGCCCCTAGTGGACGCTCCCGCCCGAGCCACGCGTCACCTGGGACCCAGCTCAGCCCCTTCCCCCAGGGTCGTGACTTATTAAAGAAATATGGGTACTGATCTAGTATAGATACCCAACTGTGACGGACAAAAACTCTCTAACAGTTTAAAGTTAGAAAGTGTATGTTTATCACGGCCGGGCAGCACGCGGGCTATTTCCCTAATTCGCACTGTGAAATTCACAGGTAATTGCAAAGCCTTTTATTTACAAAAGTGTTGAATATCCAAAATACAAATGCATATTCATACCCCTGTCACCTCCCATTCCTTGCTTCGTATGCTAATTGGCAAAAAGGCTATTAAGCATGCGTACTTTGTTTCTTAAAATGAGTCGGGGGTCTATTCTGGGGAGGGGTCACCCAAAATGAGGAAGTAAGGTGAGTCTTTCTCGTCTTGACCTTTTACTTTTTCAATGCATTTGTGAAAAATGAATCCTTGGTAAAACTTATAGTTTCCTGCATTGAATGGGTTCTTTAAGCAGGAAGTCTGCAGTTATCTTATATCTTATTTACCACATTGTGATATGTGTCCTAAAGTTAATTCGTGTTTGTAATATGTTTGTATTGTAATACACCCATATAAAATATAAGTTTCATATCTACTCGAATATATTGAAAGAAAACTGAGACAAAAGTTACACTGAGAGGGGTACGAGGTATTTCCCGCTGGCAGCACAGTAAAAAAGGGGACACGAGAAAACTATGCGAAGAATTACACCAAGAGGGACATGGGGATACCTCTGCTGGGAAACCCTGAAAGGAACACAAAGACAATGGAAGAAGGAGATAAGCAGCCCAGGAACCGAATGATCACATCAGATCCATATCTCATCCGCATCCTCCGGACATTATCATATCTACGACACACCTGGGCTCGACGATTAAGGCCATTGTCTGCCCAAGAAAAACTATTCAGAACACCCGACCCCGAACATGAATAGTTAATGAAGTCGCCACGGACGGGGAAAACATCGGAGCCCCGATTTTTCTCAGCGATCCAGTGTATAAAAAGGGGCAGCTTCAAGCCAGAAATGTGAACTTGGGGTGACATACTAGCAGAGTGTGTTACCGGGTCCACCCAGCGCCGATCCCAGGCTCGACGCTGTCCTTTTAATTGTGGCTGTCCGAGACTGTCATTTTGTCTCTCAATAAAATTCTAAATTTTGATTTCTAAAATTTGGTCTATCGTATTTATAACAACATCTTGTTTTTCATTACAGGCACAGTTACATAAAGTTGACAAGCAATGAGTTACTAAATCCGGGGTAGCTTATCTAAGATCCGGCTTCTGTTAACTGCGAACAAAGATTACCTATCTACTTCAGCTAATTCAGCAACTTATTATCTTAACTTTCCTAAAAATCCTTAGTTCCTCAAACTTAACATCTCAGTCGGGCATCACCAGGGGCCAAGGTGAAGGTGATACTGAGCCACGTGTTCCACCTGAATCTTCCCAAAACTGAGTCACCCCCGCGCTGGTGCCACCCCGCGCCTGGGCGCGCTCACCTGCTCGCGGGGGCGGGCAGATGTTCAAAGCCCTGCGGACACGCCGGATAGGGCTCAGGGGCTCTTCATTAAGAGAAGGAATTAACGTGACTCGACTCGCCTGCTAACACCTCACACTGCTGTTACCCATCTGACCTCTCGGGCTTTGTAAATAAACTCCCGTGAGCATCACACAGTCCCAGGAGGCTCCCACAGTCCCGTGCCTGCTCCTTTTGCACCAGCTTTGCCCAGGACAGAGGGGCTACTTCGGGCACACGATTACCTTCCTGTGCATGTTAAGGCAGTTTGTATGTCAAAGTTCTGACCAAAGAAAAAACATTGCCCAGCCAAACCTTTCTGCCAGTTTTCAGTGTATTTTCGCATGATAATTTCAGGGAAATAACCACACTCGGAACTTCCCTCTTGTGAAAAATGCCAATCACTTGTTTTAATATTTTGACAGTTTAATAGTAAATAAAATGGTTATAAAAATAGAATTAGAGTAATAAAAAAATTGAACAATTAGGGTTAGGACAATACGAGACAATAAAAACAAAGTAACAGACGTCTGGGTGCCTCCCCGAAGAAAAAGCTCAGAAGAAGGACCCCCATTAATAAAGGATTACCTCTTAAAAGCAATAGCCTGTTGATTATTCATACATTTCATACATGATGCATAAATTCCATTCAAACAAAGAATTCTCTCTGGTTAGTGTCACTTTTTTTCCCCTTAATCTCTATGGCATCTTCAGGGCTGAGCTAGGCAGAAGTTGGTCTCTTCTGATAAGGAAGTAGTAAATTCTTTTTCTGTCACCCTCGTTTTTCTGAGTTTTTTTATGCCTTCTGATTGTTCATAAGATGGAGTCAGTCTCTTTAGCTTCTGCACAATATTAGGAACAGTTTTCCCTTTTCTCACACATGGTAACATAAACAAACCTTTTGTTTTTCATTCCCTGTCCTTTGTTTACATATTTCTAACCTGAAAACAACTGTAACTGACAGCTGGTCTGGCCACTGGGCTGAGAGGTGATAACCTCAGAAGCCAATCCACAACCAGACCCACAAATGTATAAAAAGTAATAAATAAACAGGCAGAGGGGCTCTCGGCCTTGGCTCAGCCTTGGGCTCTCTCTGAGGAGCAACTCTACCCTGCCAATCTCTTGTCTCCGTGTGATTGCTTTGCGTGTTGCGATCACATTTTTCTCTGAAAGATTTACATTTTCCTGTGGCAGGTATATAAAAACTACATTTTAACTACAAAACTACATTTACCATACTATCAAAATATTAATACCACATTACTAATCAATACAACATAATACATATAGTAAATATCTTGCATAGAGCCATATAATATGCACTTTTCACACCTCTTAATCCTTTCAGCCTCATGCAAACCACCCGAGGATGTAGATAGAAACGTACTTTCCTGCCTGCAATTACTTTCCAGTCAGCCTCAATCTCTCCTTGTTGCCATGAGAAAAACTTGGCGACACTCTGTGCACGAGGTGGCTAAAGGGGCCTTTCCCCAGTTCATTCTCTGTACTTCCCACATGCTCTGAAGCTCACCAACACAGAAAAACCTTCTCTCTTACCCAGGCTCTTCCTGTCTGGTCTTCAAAGAAAATCCCCCAACCTGTGAGTGGATCCTGCTGTCCAGAGGGGGGAATCTCTATTTTGTTAGCTACAGGAAATGGGGAAAACTTCCAGCCCTGGAATTAAAGCCCAGAAGGAAGGAGCTGAACTGGGGGAGGGGTCTCTGTCATTGCAGCAGTCATCAGGGGGTCAGAGCTACACAAATTATAGAGGCAGAGGGACACAAGAATAAGAACTGGTGATTCACTAGCCAAGCCTGAACCCAGGAGGGCGAGGAAGAAGAAGAGGAAGAGGAAGAGGAAGAGGAAGAGGAAGAGGAAGGAGCAACACAGAATCCCCTCATCACATGTCCCACCAAAACCACAAATAATCACATTCAGTTCAGCTTTTCTACTTCCCACCTCTCTGACCCACACCCAACCCCATGACTGCCTTTTCCACCATGTAAGAGCAGCAGTTTCTCAACAAGTTCCGGAAGTGCCCAGAATGGGTCCCTGCTGCCACATCCAGCATCCCACTCACTCCATGGGGCCCCTCTGATCTCCTTGGCTCTGATGCCACAGCCAGAGTGTGGCCCCAGTACCAAGACCAGCAGCACTGGCCCCTGCATTCCCACACATCCCAGGACAGCCCCCTGCCAGCCCCCAGCCCCTCTCCCTTCCAACACATTCAGACAATGACAAAACCAGATCCCAGTCTCTGTTTCTCCCCCCAAACCCAGGGAACCACACACATGGGCTCAGGTCAGATGAAGAACTGGGGCCTCGTGCTCAGGCCACAAACCCACCAAGTCAGTGCAGGAGATTTTTGTGCGAAGAGAGAAGAACAGCTCAGCTGTGACAACACATCAACAACAGCTAAATTTAGCAGGTTATTTTCAGTAATCCAGATGCTGGGTAAATGCAACCTTATTATTTCGTGCAGGGGCAAAAGTTCACCCGAGTCCCTCATGCTGCTTTTCCCTGTTAATTCACCACATCCAGCTGCAGGAGCCCACCCTGAAATGCTGCAAAATGTCACCACTGTCTGGCTGTGCTGGCAGGAGTCACCAGCTCCGTCCCTGTCCTTTAGCAGCAAGAGGAGCCACTGCTCCATGACATGGGTAGAGCACCTCCCGATCCCTTTTGGAGGGGCCTGGTGCTGCTGTTGGAAGTAATTTATTCTGAGGATACAGTTTTCAGGTGCATGGCCAGGCTGTGAGCCTTTCCTTTCTTCAAGTTTTTCCTTTCTGCTCAGTCCAGAACAATACATGGGAAGTGAATGCTGGAGAGGAAGCAGAGGGTTAGGAAATACATGGAAACCTGACCCAGCTGGGATTGTTCCAGTGGTTCAGTTTGGGGCTGTGCAGGGGCTCTGTGTCCCACCCAGATGAGGATGCTGCCCGAGGGGACTGCCAGATGGGTCAGGGAGGGCTCTGCCATGGGGCAGGGCATCAGGAGGGAGAGTAGGGACACAGGAGTCCCCATGTGCTCCACAGCTGAATCACCTCCAAGAAGGCAGATGAAATCCAAGTTGTTTTCCACCATCACTGTTGCAGGAGCTGCCATGGCACACCCAGAGATTGTAGTGCTGGGGAAAGAAGCCACAGTGACCTCATCCAGCCGGCATTCAGGGAAGGGGATGTGGCAGCACAACCACAGCCCCAAACAGGGGGCTGGGAATGGGTCTGTCCATGTCTGGAAAGCAGCTCATGCCTGGAAAGCAGCTCAGGGAGTTTGCCAGGTGTGCTGAGACAGCAGCAGTGCTGAACGGGGGAAGTCAGAGGCAAGCTCTGGGAATTTATGGAAGAGACTGCCAAGACCTACTGGGATAAACCAGAACCAATTCCACCCTGCCTCATGCCACTGTGTTGGGAGCTGAGGTCCTCATGTCACACATCCAAAGAGATTGAAAATCATCAAAAGGGAAGGGAATGGTGTCCCCAACCCCATGGCCTGAATGCCCTGTTTGTCTGAACATCTTCTGGGGACAATGAGTGAAGAGGATAGCAGGCACCTTCCCTGGCCCCTTCCCAGTGGAGGGCACAACCCCCCTGCAGGCTTGCTCCATGTCCAGTGTAATCCATGGGAAAGGGAGAATTACAGCCTGCCCCAGGCACTGTGCTGCTGCAGGTCGCAGTGACATCAGGAGCCGCTACAGCCCCATCATCACATCAAGTCACAGGTGACAAATCCCGCAGTGAGAAACCGTGCAGCTGCTCAGGACATGAGGCTCCTGCTCCTCCTGCCCCCAGAGCCCATGGCTGCCCAGCATCCCTCCAGCAGCCAGTGCTGGGACAGGGACATGTGACGGGCAGGTGTCAGCTGGGGTCATGTGAGTGTCATGAGCCTTCACCAGGAGAGACCTGGATTCTACAGGCAGTTTCAACCAAGGGGAAAACACCTATAAACATTCTTTCCCCAAAATCCCAGTCACAGTGTGATCCATAGGAGCCTTCCCTGCCCCTTCCCTTCCACAAGGCTCTTTAACACTTTTTAACAAGCTCTTGATATTTATGTTCTTAATCTCTCCGTGCAAGGGCCAGAGACCACCCAAGATACCTCTGGGTCTCTCTCACAAAGCACCTTTTGTTACCCAGAGCTCTCCTGTGCTCTGGGCTCTCACGGGCCAGACTCAGAGCTCACTTCACCCTTACGTGCATGAAAACACAAGGCCCTCAGTGCATCACCCTTTGGGCAGGGAACTGCCTAGAGATCCCCAGACACATCTCATGGGCTCCCTGCACAGTGGGTTTCTCTTTTCATGGTGCCAGGGCTCCAGCCAGCAGTGTGGACAGCCCCACTGCCCCCACCTCTGACACCGGAGCCACCATCCACGGGGCGTGTCCCGAGCCCTGTGCCCAAAGCTGTGGAGCCACCCCGGCTCCAGGTCTCTCCACTTCCAGGGCCACTAGAGCCAATGGCCATGAGCTGCCCTGTGTAGAATGGGACAAATTTGACTTTGGGGGTGTCACTGCACAGACTCCCATGGCACCAACCAGTGGGATGATGAAAGGCAGGACCTCTATCCCCCTGCCACAGCCCCATCCCAGGTTCCTAGTCCTGCTGGCACACACCCCCTCCCCCTCCTCCTCCTCTTGCTCCCAGAGGCCACCACCAGCCTTCCCAGAACCCACAAACCCCCCATGGCAGGGCAGCCCCAACCCCAGCCTCTGCCCCCACCTTGGCAGAGATTGGATCAGGGCAGCAGTAGCTGTGCACAATCCCCATGGATCAGCCTGCAGTTGCACTGCGAGTCCCTCCTGCCCCACAGTCATGGCTGAGACACTACAGTCGCACAAAGCCGAGGGGCTCTGAGCCAGGGCTGGCCTTCTTGCCCATGGTGCCAAGGCTCCAGAGCTCCCCATGGGACTACCTGCTGAGCACAAAGCTGCTCACCACAAGAGGACTTTGAAAAGAACCAAGGTCCCTTTGCAAATATATCCTCTTGAAAATAACAGTTATGGGGGATGTCCTAGGTTACAATGTAAAATGTGCCCAAAGGATGTATTCTATCACCATCTACATGAAATGTTGTGCACCACTGTTACTCTTGCCCCTTCCCTCCAGACTACCTTCTGTTAATGGCCCATCAATGCCTTCCTGCATGACTCATAGATAACTCCCCCCAGGAGCTATCTCTGTTTGATAAGCAATCAAGGACCCATTACAAGACTGATAAAATGATATCAGCCCATTGTGAGATGCTTCGCCCAGGGGGAGGAGCCAAGCATTCCCACCTGGATATAATCTGGGTTTTGGGACAGCACAGGCAGCCTTACCCACTGGACTCCCAGAGGACAAGAGCTACCAGACCTTTCTGCAAGAACACTGCTTCAACAAGACCACTTCATCTGGACTGCTACCACCACGGTTTCAGGTTGTATTCTGACTCTGTCAGTGATCTTTTGTACCATTGCTTGTGTTTTATTTTATTTTACTTTTTTTTTTTTCCTCTCCTATTAAATTGTTTTTTTTTTTTTCCTGACTTGGAGTCTCTCACTGGTTTTGCCTTCAAGCCAGCACATATATTTTTGGCGCCCAACGTGGGGCAGGAGGTACTGAGAAAAGTCAGAACTACAATTTTGTAGTGAGGAAAAAAACAACAGCTGTCCGCTATGATGCTCAACATGCTTTCATATATCTTATACCTAGCTCTCTATATTTTCCCACACATGGGGCAGTATTTTCTGGTCTTAATGCTTATGTGTAGACCAGGGCATGGTACCAGAATTGCAGTATTGGTCTATTATGTTTATTGTATTATAACCTCTGAGGCAATGAGCATCATTCGGAATATATACTCTATTTTGTTTTCTTGTCCTGGTCCAGAATGCTACATCTGGGGTCTCAACAGTCGCACCCAGCCCCTGTGGGGAGGGGTAAAGAATGATTTTTTCCAGTCTTTTAGGTATGGCACAGCAGTTTTCGAAAGTATTGAGTTCTCTCTAGGTGCCAAGGACAGCATAATATTGTTGTTAGTTCTGCTTTGCCTTCTCTGCACGGCCTGCACCATGTTTAGAAATCAAACACTACATGGGGTGGTGCAGCGTCTCCTTGAGGAAGAGGGAAAAAGAAACAAATGCAAAACAACGGCATCCGTGTCTACACAAACTGTCATAGAGGAAACAGGAACCGCATCTACGCAGACTGTCACAGAAGAGAAAGGAACCAAAAACAAAGCAACAGTTTCTGCATCTACTCAGACCATCACAGAGAAGAAAGGAACCAAAAATAAATCAACAGTGTCAGTGTCTACACAAGCTGTCACAGAGGAGAAAGAAACCAAAGGTGCCATCAGCATCTCCACACAAACTGTGACCGAAGCAGAACAACCTAAACCAGTGGCAGTTGCCCCTGTTCAGAAGAAGAAATCAAAGAGTAAATCAGTCCGCATAGTGACTGATGAGGATGTGGCAGGACCTTTGCACCCAGCAGAAGAGACAGAGCCAGAGATCATCACCCGCTCTCTATCCCTGGGTGAACTGCGTGACCTGCGGAGGGAATTCACCCGCCAGACAAACGAGTCCATCCTGACCTGGCTGCTCCGCATCTGGGACGCTGCAGCCAATGACACCATTCTGGACGGAAGTGAGGCCAGGCAACTGGGATCGCTGTCTCGGGATGTGGTCATTGACCAGGGGATCGGGAGAACCCAACAAACTCTCAGCCTCTGGCGGCGACTGCTAACAAGTGTGAGGGACAGATACCTTTGTAAAGAAGACCTCCAGGTGCACCAAGGAAAATGGAGTACAATGGAACAAGGTATCCGATGCCTGAGGGAATTGGCTGTGCTGGAGATAATTTTCTCAGAAGACGAGAGATTTCCTAAAAGCCCAAATGATGTCCAGTGCACATCGCAGATGTGGTTGAGATTTGCACGGCTTGGACCAGAGATGTACTCCCGTTACCTGGCAACGCTGCAATGGAGGGAAGGTGAGGACAAGGTGGGCGTCTTAGTCAATAAACTAAGAATTTACGAGGACACTGTCACTGCCCCATTTCGTACCCATGTCTCATCCGTAGAAACAAGGCTGGCTGAGCAAGTCCGGAGTTTGATTGAAGAGGGCCATCAGAAACTGAAAAAGGAACTTAAGGAAGAAATTTACCACATCTCGCCAGAACCAACAAGAGTCTCTGCCATTAGGAGCAGGTACCCACCAGCCAGGGAGCGAGGATACACTCCACGGGGTAACCTCTGGTCTTTTCTTCGGGAGCATGGAGAAGACATGAGGAATTGGGATGGAAAACCCACCTCCTCCTTAGCAGCCCGGGTACGTGAGCTGAAGAAAGAGATATCTACCATGAAGAGCTCATCTAGAGCCAACACTGCTCCAGTCTCAAAGGCACAGAACTCCAGACAGTATAAGAAGAATGATATGACTGATCCACTTGAGGGGACCTCAGGAACATATTTACAGGAAGAAAGCAACGTGTACCATGACCAGGAATAGAGGGGCCCTGCCTCTAGCCAGGTAGAGGAAAGGGACAATCGGATCTATTGGACTGTGTGGATCCGATGGCCTGGCACATCTGACCCACAGAAATATACGGCTTTGGTTGACACTGGTGCCCAATGTACCCTGATGCCATCAAGGTATGTAGGAACAGAATCCATTTCTATTTCTGGAGTGACAGGAGGGTCCCAGCAGCTGACTGTATTGGAGGCCGAAGTGAGTTTAACTGGGAATGGGTGGCAAAAACACCCCATCGTGACTGGCCCAGAGGCCCCATGCATCCTCGGCATAGACTACCTCAGAAATGGATACTTCAAAGATCCAAAAGGATATCGCTGGGCTTTTGGGATAGCTGCTGTAGAGACAGAAGACATCAGACAACTGAGTACCTTGCCTGGTCTCTCAGATGACCCCTGTGCTGTGGGACTACTGAGAGTTGAAGAACAACAGGTACCAATCGCCACAACAACAGTACACCGACGGCAATACCGCACCAACAGAGACTCTGTGATTCCTATCCACGAAATGATTCGTAAACTGGAGAGCCAAGGGGTGGTCAGCAAGGCTCGTTCACCTTTCAACAGCCCTATATGGCCAGTGCGTAAGTCCAGTGGAGAATGGAGACTGACGGTGGATTACCGTGCTCTGAATGAAGTCACCCCACCACTAAGTGCTGCTGTGCCAGACATGTTGGAGCTTCAGTACGAGCTAGAGTCCAAGGCAGCAAAGTGGTATGCGACCATTGATATTGCCAATGCCTTCTTTTCCATTCCTTTGGCAGCAGAGTGCAGGGCCCAGTTTGCCTTCACCTGGAAGGGCGTACAGTACACCTGGAACCGACTGCCCCAGGGGTGGAAACACAGCCCCACCATTTGCCATGGACTGATCCAGACTGCACTAGAAAAAGGTGAGGCTCCTGAACATCTACAGTACATTGATGACATCATTGTATGGGGGAGCACAGCAGGGGAAGTCTTCGAGAAAGGAGAAAAGATCATCCAGATTCTGCTGAAAGCTGGTTTTGCCATTAAGCGAAGTAAAGTGAAGGGACCGGCTCAAGAAATCCAGTTCCTGGGAGTAAAGTGGCAAGATGGACGGCGGCAGATTCCCACTGAGGTCATCAATAAGATCACCGCCATGTCCCCACCGACCAGCAAGAAAGAAACACAAGCTTTCCTAGGCGCCATAGGTTTCTGGAGAATGCACATTCCTGAGTACAGCCAGATTGTGAGCCCTCTCTACCTGGTCACTCGCAAGAAGAACGATTTCCACTGGGGCCCTGAACAGCAACAAGCCTTTGCCCAGATCAAGCAGGAGATCGCTCATGCGGTAGCCCTTGGCCCAGTCAGGACGGGACCAGATGTGAAGAACGTGCTTTATTCAGCAGCCGGGAGCCATGGCCTGTCCTGGAGCCTTTGGCAGAAGGTGCCTGGAGAGACTCGGGGCCGACCACTGGGATTCTGGAGCCGAAGCTACAGAGGGTCCGAAGCCAATTACACTCCAACAGAGAAAGAAATCTTAGCCGCCTATGAAGGACTTCAAGCTGCCTCAGAAGTAATTGGCACTGAAACGCAGCTGCTTTTGGCACCCCGACTACCAGTGCTGGGATGGATGTTCAAGGGAAAGGTTCCTTCCACGCATCATGCCACTGACACCACATGGAGCAAATGGATTGCCCTCATCACACAGCGCGCCCGTATTGGAAACCCGAATCGCCCTGGGATTTTGGAAATTATAACTAACTGGCCTGAAGGTGAGACTTTCGGATTATCTTCTGAAGAAGAAGAGGAACAAGTAACACGTGCCGAGGAAGCCCCACCGTATAACGAGCTACCGGAGACTGAAAGACAATATGCCCTTTTCACTGACGGTTCCTGCCGAATTGTAGGCGCCAACCGGAAATGGAAAGCTGCAGTGTGGAGCCCCACACGACGAGTTGCACAAGCTACTGAAGGACAAGGTGGATCAAGTCAGGTTGCAGAACTTAAAGCCATCCAGCTAGCTTTAGATATTGCCGAACGAGAGAAGTGGCCAAGACTCTATCTCTACACCGACTCGTGGATGGTAGCTAATGCTCTGTGGGGATGGCTGAATCGCTGGAAAAAGACCAATTGGCAGCGCAGAGGGAAACCCATTTGGGCTGCTGAGATTTGGCAAGACATCGCCGCCCGAGTAGAGAAGCTGACCGTGAAAGTTCGGCACGTGGACGCACATGTGTCCAAGAGTCGGGCTAATAAAGAACATCACAACAATGAGCAAGTGGACAAAGCCGCCAAGGTGAAGGTATCACAGGTGAATCTAGACTGGCAACACAAGGGAGAAGTATTCCTAGCCCGTTGGGCCCATGATGCATCTGGTCATCAGGGGAGAGATGCAACATATCGATGGGCCCGTGACCGAGGGGTGGACCTTACTATGGACAACATCTCACAAGTCATCCACAACTGTGAGACCTGCGCTGCAATCAAACAGGCCAAGCGGGTGAAGCCTCTGTGGTATGGTGGACGATGGTTGAAGTACAGGTATGGGGAGGCCTGGCAGATTGACTACATCACCCTTCCCCAAACCCGCCAAGGCAAGCGCTATGTGCTGACTATGGTGGAAGCCACCACTGGATGGTTAGAGACCTACCCTGTGCCTCATGCTACTGCTCGGAATACTATCTTAGGCCTTGAAAAGCAAGTCCTGTGGAGACATGGCACCCCTGAGAGAATCGAGTCAGACAATGGGACCCATTTCAAGAACGGCCTTATAAACACCTGGGCTAGAGAACATGGCATTGAATAGATATATCACATCCCTTATCATGCACCAGCTGCCGGGAAAGTTGAACGGTGCAATGGGTTACTTAAGACTACCCTGAAGGCGCTTGGTGGGGGGACTTTCAAAAATTGGGAACTGAACTTAGCAAAGGCCACCTGGATGGTCAACACTCGAGGGTCAATCAATCGAGCTGGTCCTGCCCAGTCTGAACCCTTTCACACAGTGGATGGAGATAAAGTCCCTGTGGTACACATGAAAGGCATTTTAGGAAAAACTGTTTGGATTAATCCCACATCAAGCAAAGGCAGACCCATCCGTGGGATTGTTTTTGCTCAAGGACCTGGTTCCACTTGGTGGGTAATGCAGAAAGATGGGGAAACCCGTTGTGTACCACAGGGAGACCTAATTTTAAGTGAGAACTGGGTGTAGGGTTTCATTCTGTATATGTGTATATTTATCTATCTAGCTGTAAGAGTGTATTAATTTAGGTATGATGTAGATGGT
>JANEHK010000410.1:2804-28089 GCA_025960845.1 Tachycineta bicolor | reverse complement strand
GGAACCTGGCTGCAGAAATGGGTCCTTGGGGTGCTTTCCAAGGGAACTTGAAGGGATGAGGGATCCAAAGCCAGCAGAGGGGTCAGTGCAGTGTCCATGGCCACAGCCCCTTGCAATGCCCAGGGCAGGTTGGGATGATGATCCACCCTCTCTCCTGGCCCAGGGCAGGGATGCAGGGCCCTTCCCCACAGCCTGTCTGCACACAAGCACTTCCAGAGCTCTCCTCATTTCCCTTCCCCTCACTCTTGGCTCACTCACACACCCCCCAACAACCCACCTGGAGCTTTGAGCTGCAAGGAGTTCAAAGCTTGTCTTTCCTTCAGGTGCTGGTCTAATACTGCCTTCAGCCAACTCTGGATTTGTGTTTATTGCAGAACTTCCTGAGTGTCTAAAACATTCCTTGCATGGTTCTTCCTTGGGAAAGGGCAACCTCCTTGGTGGCACCTTGGACTGGGCACACACTTGAGGAGATTGTCTAAAACTCAGGAGTTTTATATTGCTAAAATGAAAGAAGAAAACCCCTCTTTGCCAGAGTGCAGCCAGTTCTCCAAGAAAAGCAGGTCCCAGGTGAGTAAGGGAGGACAGGACGGGCTTGTGGAATGTGGAGCAAGGTTGCCCATGCTGGGTCAGACCTCAAGTCACAGCTTTTCTGACCAAACCAGATCTCCCTGGGAGAGAGCCTGGGTCAATATCAGTCACTGAATGGTGAAATCACCTCTGGTCTAAAGGGAAAAATGCACCTTTAAAAATAGGAATGTGGACTGATTAGAAGCTCTTTGAAATATTTCTCCATAACTCTACGAAAAAAGACTTCCTAATGAACCGCACCAGACCAGAGGGAAATCAAGGCACAGCTATGTTTGGTCCTAATGAGCCCTGTGGTGCATTTGGTGCTGAGCCTTGGAACCTCAGGGCCTGAGAGGAGATTGCACAAACTTTTCCAGGACTCAAAGTCAGAGGAAAAACCCAAAGTGTCTTGAAGCATCAATGGGTCCCACTAAGGTCCATCCCAAACACAAGGAATTCTCATGGACTCCTTGGAGGAGAGAATTGGAGGCCAGGATTGCACAAAAAAAAAAAACCTCTCAGAGATGTAGTGGCAAAAAGAAGTATTTAAATTACCCCTGAGTACCTTGAAGCATTAATGAGCCCCACTGAGTGTGGTTACAGGCTAAGAATCTCTAGGGACTAATTAAAGCAGATAACTGGAGGGCATGATTGCACAAACCTCTCAGACTCAGTGTCAAAAAAAAGTTCCTTAATAAACTTGAGTACCTTGAAGTACTAATGAGCCCTGCTGAGTGTCTTTACTGACTAAGAATCTCAAGGGACTCATTAATATAGATAATTGTGGCCATGATTGCATAAACCTCTCACAGAGTCAGTTTTAAAAGGGAAACACCAAGTACCTTAAAAGAACTGAAGTACCTTGAAGCATTAATGAGCTCCATGGTGTTGTTCCTGACAAAGCCTCTCAAGGGACTAATTAAAGCAGAAAACTGGAAGCCATGATTGCACAAACCTCTCAGAAACTCCAAGGCAAAAGGAAACCCAAAGTCCTTTGAAGAACCTGCAGTCCCTGGGAGCATTCAGGAGCCCCCCAGGGCCACTGCTGACCAAGGCTCCCCAGGGACTCCTTCCAGCAGATCCCTGAGGCCCCTGGGATGTGAGGGGGATGCTGAGGGCAGCACAAGGGGCTGACAGTGCCCAGCCTTGCTGGGGCTGTGCCAGGAGGCCCCAGGGCCTCAGGACAAGGTGTCTCCTCACAGCCCTTGGTGGCACAGAGGCTGCTGTGCCCCAGGACACCAGGACTTGGCTTCTCTTTGTCCCCACCTGTCATCACTGCCTCCAGTCCTCTGCTCTAGCTGGGGCCTGGGGACACTTTCTCTCTCTTGTCCAACAGTGGGACCCATTAAAACTTCAAGAAACTTTGGAGTTGGATTCTGACTGGGAATTCCTGAGAGGTTTCTTCAGCTCCCTCTCAGGGACTGATGTTCAGGGCTCCAGCACAAAGCCTGAGAGGGTCATTAAAGTCCTTGTGCTTTATCTGTGCTCCTGAGCTGGGCTGGGCTCCTGGCACAGAAGCAGCTCCTGGCAGCCAAGAAGAGCTTCAAAAACACATCTCTCTTGATGAGCAACTCTTCTCCCAGCCCAGCAGGGCTGGGGCACTGCCTGCAGCCACCCCGGGCACAGCACACGGGCACAGAGAGCTTCAATCACTCAGGGCTGGGAAGGAGCTGAGAAGTGACTGCGGGAGAATCACTCCCAGCCCTTGGCACAGGAACCTCTGGCTGCAGGACAAGGCAGCTGCAGCTCCTGCAGGGACCTCCTAAAGCTGCAACATCCCAATGCCTACAGACTCTGTGAGTACATTCTCTGATTATCTCTTGTGCAGAGCAGCCAGGGGTGCCCAGGGCCGTCCTGCAGAGCAGGGTCCTGCAGCCCAGGGCGCTGTGCTGGGCCAGGGACTCTGCTGCCTGCCAGGGACAGCTCTCAGCCAGCCCTGGGAGCTGCTCCCAGCACTGGGGGACAAGATCTGGGTGGAAGGAGACAGCTGGTGAGGGATGGAAGTGTTTTCCTTCTGTGCTGACTGCTCCCAGCATGACATTAAAGTCCAGAACATTTCCAAGTAGATTATGCAGGGAACACAGCAAGGCAGGGGCTGCATAAAAGAGAAAATCCTGCTTTCATAATCTACTGCTCTGGGTTGCCTGGATGGGAAATTGGACATAGATATTCATCTCTCAATTTAAGTTGAGAAAAATAAAACAATTTTCTCTCAGACCTTAATAAATCAGGCAGTGACAGAAATCAGCAGAGGGTCCCTTCCAGGCTGCATCTGTGTCACTTTTCCAGCCTCCTCAGGTTTGCTCTGACGCTGCCCTCAGAGCCTGCAGAGCCAGAGCTGGCCCTGGGCAGTGCCTGAGCTGGGAGGGCTCTGCAGGGCAGAGCTGAGCCCCCGGGGCTGGGCTGGGCTCTGGCAGCACTGGCAGGGCCCAGCCCTGGACACAGGGAAGCAGCTGCAGGCAGGGACAGCTCCAGGCAGCAGAGCCCTGGGCAGGCAGTGGGGGGAAAGTGCCACCAAGCTGTACTAGGATATCAAAATTCCTCTCCAAACTGAACCATTTCATGATTCCTTTTTTTACAGATCTTTGTCCAGCAGGAGCAAATGCCTAACAGCAGCTCCATCAGCCACTTCCTCCTGCTGCCATTGGCAGACACACGGCAGCTGCAGCTCCTGCACTTCTGCCTCTTCCTGGGCATCTCCCTGGCTGCCCTCCTGGCCAACGGCCTCATCATCAGCGCTGCAGCCTGCGGCCACCTCCTGCACACGCCCATGTTCTTCTTCCTGCTCAACCTGGCCCTCACCCACCTGGGCTCCATCCTCACCACTGTCCCCAAAGCCATGCACAATTCCCTCTGGGACACCAGGACCATCTCCTATGCAGGATGTGCTACACAGGTATTTCTGATTTTCTTCTTTTTTGGAGCAGAGTATTTCCTCCTGACCATCATGAGCTATGACCGCTATGTGTCCATCTGCAAAGCCCTGCACTACGGGACCCTCCTGGGCAGCAGAGCTTGTGCCCACACGGCAGCAGCTGCCTGGGCCAGTGGCTTTCTCAATGCTCTCATGCTCACGACCAATACATTTTCCCTGCCCTTGTGCCAGGGCAATGCCCTGGGCCAGTTCTTCTGTGAAATCCTCCAGATCCTCAAGCTCTCCTGCTCACACTCGTACCTCTGGGAACTTGGGCTCATTGCTGTTAGTGCCTGTTTAGGTCTCAGTTGTTTTATGTTCATTGTTTTCTCCTAGGTGCAGATCTTCAGGGCTATGCTGAGGATCCCCTCTGAGCAGGGACAGCACAAAGCCTTTTCCACCTGCCTCCCTCACCTGGCTGTGGTCTCCCTGTTCCTCAGCACTGCAGCATTTGCTCACCTGAAGCCCCCCTCCATCTCCTCCCCATCCCTGGATCTGGCAGTGTCAGTTCTGTACTCAGTGGTGGCTCCAGCCCTGAACCCCCTCATCTACAGCCTGAGGAACCAGGAGCTCAAGGCTGCAGTGTGGAGACTGAGGACTGGATGGCTACAGACACATTAAACTGCTGGCCAACTTCTGCAAATCACTTGTAATAAAAGTCATTTTTGATACACCTTGTTGGTGTAATTTTGGAGGTTCTGTTACTTTGTTTTATATTTTTTCATATTGTCCAAAAAAATCTCATTGCTTTTGCCATCTCTCATGTTTTTTCCCTACACCCTGCCTGTGGCCATAGACTATGTCAATGAGGGGCTGGACTCTCAGTGGCTTTAAAGGAACTCAAGTATTTCCCCTTAGCAAGGTTTTCTGCAGAGATCCCCCTTTTGTTCCCTTCTCTGCAGCTACAGCAGCAATGTCTGTGTGCAGAGCTGGGGCAGATCAGTGCTGGCACAGCAGCTGTGCCCAGGAGCAGCAGCACTTGGTGTTGCCAGTGCTGCTCCCGTGCCCCTGCCCCGCTGCCCTCCTGGCCCTGCTGTTGCTGTAGGGCCTGAGTGCTCTCGGCGCCGGGCACAGTGCTGGGGGTGGCAGTGCCGGGGCTGCAGCAGGGACAGGCCAAGGGCACTGCTGGGGCAGCGCTGACGCCTCAGGGCAGGGCCTGGGGGCTCCAGGCTCCTTGCCCAGGCTCTCTCCAGAACATGCCCAGGCCAATGCTCACCAGAGAAAAGCCCCGTGAGCAGCCCCAGGGTGGCCATGGGCAGGCTGGGGGCAAACAGCATGGCTGGGGCTCTGCAAGGTCCCTGGGGGAGATGGGAAAGAGCAGCAGAGCAGGGGCTGATCCATCCCCACTGCGCTGGACACCCCAGGGCAGCGTCCCAGAGCGTCCTCATGCACCTGCCAACAACATCCCCCCTCTGCAGCCCTGGCCTCTCCCCCAGCTCACACAGGTGCCGCATCCTTGCAGGCACAGACATGGCAGCAATGGCTTAGGAGCCCCTGTGTGCACTGCCCAGAGCAGGCGTCAGCACCCCCATGGAGTTGGTGTGGGGAGATGAACCTGAGTGAGCACAAATGCCATCATCAGCCCCTGGGGCCAGGAAGGGCTGGGGGACATCAGGGAAACCACTCAGGTTTGTGGTGGCCTCTGAAGTCATCCAGAAAGTTTGTTCCCATGAGCTGTGAGTTTCCTGTGCCACTGCAGATGTTGTTGCTCAGAGCCAGGGCTGCCTGGCATTCACCCCCAAACTGCCCTCAGCATTTCCTTCACTTCACCAGTGCTTCCCTTACCCTTCCTGATACAAATTTCTTCATGTTGCTCTTCCCTATTCCCTCTCCTGCAAACAGCCCATCCCTGGTTGCCCTTTCCTCCCTGGCCCCACTCCCCATTTCAGTTCCTGACTTGGCACCATGAGAACATCCCTTGGGGAGCAGGATCATCCTTCAAGTGCTTCAGGAATTGTCTGCAGCCTCCTGCAGTGCCTCGTGCTGCTCCCTTGCCAGAGGCACCACAGGCCATGGGGCTACATCTGGGCTGCTGTGTCTGGCTGTGGGGCTCCCTGTTCTGGGCGAGGAGGAGGAGCTGCAGAGGCTCTGCAGGACTGACAGGATGGGCTTTGGGGCTGTGAGGAGAAGCTGAGGCACCTGGGCTGCTGGACCTTCTGGAGAGGAGGCCCAGGGCTCATCCAGCAACTGTTGCAAGGGTGGTTTCAGAGAATCACAGAATCAGCCAGGTTGGAAATGACCTTGGACATCATCAAGTCCAACCTGTGCCCTGACACTGCCTTGTCTCCCCTGAGCCTCCTGTTCTCCAGGATAAACCTCCCCAGCTCTCTCAGCCACTCCTCACTGGACTTCCAAACCCCTCACCAGCCTCCTTGCCCTTCTCTGGACACAATTCAGCCCCTCCACTACTTTCCTAACTTGCGAGCCCCAGAAGTGGACACAGCACTCGAGGTGCTGCCCAACCAGTGCTGAGCACAAGTGAAGAATCACTCCCTTGGTACTGATGGCCACATTGTCCCTGATCCAGGCCAGGTGCCATTGGCCTTTTTGGCCACGTGGGCACACTGCTGGCTCATGTCCAGCCTGCTGTCCATCTGTCCCTGCTGGTCCCTTTCTGCCTGGCCACTGTCCAGCCACTCTGTCTCTAGCCTGTTGTTTGTTTATCCTGGAGAAGGGGAAGCTCAGGGGGGACAAGGTAGTGTCAGGGCAAAGGTTGTACTTGATGATGTCCAAGGTCTTTTCCAACCTTGCTGATTCTGTGGTTCTCTGAAACCACCCTTGCAGCAGTTGCAGGATGAGCCCAGGGCATCCTCTCCAGAAGGTCCAGCAGCCCAGGTCCCTCAGCTTCTCCTCACAGCCCCAAAGCCCATCCTGTCAGTCCTGCAGAGCCTTTCCAGTGCAGGGGAAACACTGGGCAACTGAATAGCAGAATCAATATCATTTTAGCAGAAGCATATATATATATATATATATATAAATTTTTATTAAACTCCAGTTATGGATTCTAGCACTACTGTCCACACACACAGGTATCTCTCAATTGGCTGAGCCACTTGTTAACAAGGCAGGCACACATCCTTCAGGACACCAAATTGCTCAAGCGTCCATCCTCATGTTGTGTGTCCTGTAAGTCTTGCATTGCTTGTAAACACTTTCTCAGGCTCTTGGTTCTTATTTGTAGTCCTGTTGTTATCTCAGTAGCCTTGAGGAATTCCTGAGAGCTCCTGGGCAAGGAGCCTCAAGCCCTGTCTTATAATGCAAGATGTAACCAAAACAAAATGTATTCTATTACCATCTGTGAACACCAGCTGGGGCAGGTTGTCTATCTCTTCCATGACCCATCTCTCATATCTCTGAGGGGGATCTTCTCTTAATGGGCCAGCTGTTAAAACCAAATGGAGCAGTGTTCTTGTTCTCTTCCATGACCCATCCTCCCTCCAGGGAGATATCTTCTGTTAATGGACCATTGCCACTTTGGGAAGGGCCCTGGTGACCCACGGTTCCTGTGACCCATGCTGAGAAGTCACCTCTCCCTTTCTCTGCCCCTGGCAATGGTGTGAGGTGGGATTGAAGAACATGAGGGTCTGGCCATGGTCCCATCATTGTATTTGAGCCCATCTCAGGTCATTTCTGGCTGGGCTCTGCCCCAGCCCACAGAGTGTGACCTCAGCCCTGACTCTGTCACAGCCGCTCTGCCTGAGCCCTGCAAAGCCTAAAGGTCACTGTCATGGGTTCGCACAGTTTGGTATTTCGTTAGGGAGGAATGTGAAGTATTATCCTGTCAGGACCCTAGAAATAATTTTAGAAAGGACAAGGACCTATCAGAAGCCCCTTTGAGATATTGGCATCTGCTTTGGCCACTGAGAATGTTGAATGCGACTTTGGGCCGTACCCATATAAACCCTGGGTTTGTTCAGGTCAGGCCCTTTTCCTCCTGGTCGGCTGAACAGGTAACATCGAGTGGGTCCTGCTGCTCCCCACACCCCACCTCCCCCTTCAGGGGGAAGCTCGCCCGAGGCCCAGTCGGACTCCATCGGCTCCCGGGGTGAGGAGAGGTTGCAGCTTAACATCAACCACTTTGAAAAAACCTCCCCGGAGACCCCAGAGCAGGGAGGGATCTCCCCTGATAACAACTATGGGCCCGGTTAGGCCGAGGCTGCCCCGATTGTCACCGAGGGGTGGGCAGAGCTCTCCTCCCGCTCCCCTCCTCCGGTGTCTTCCAGACGGAGAAGAACGAGTGGAGGGAGGAAACCAGGCCGATCTGAAATGGAGAGACTGCTGCCTGGAGCAGAAATCACATGGCCACTGCAGGCCAGGGCAGAGTTAATCCTTTCCTGGCAACATGGAGCTTCCAAGGCCTGACTCTTCCCTGAGAGAGAAAAGAAAGAGACAGAGTGGACATAGGAAAGACGCTGCATGAAGTCAGTGGAGCAGGAGTGAAAGAACTGATAATGATTATTAGAAGAGGGATTGAGGATGTGGACATTTTTAACCAAACTTTTCTGCTGTAAACTATAGAGAAATGGACTGTTTCTTTTAACATCTTAATGTTGTTTGGAGGAATGCTAGTTCTAGTCAAAGTTGGGGATTGATACGATTGAGATTTAAGTGGGAATCTTAAAGCCCCTCACTCCTGCCATAAAAGGAGGTCTCAGCCTTTGAGACCAAGATGATTTTAGAGAGAAAGTGATTTGAAGCCCTTGGCTCTTGGGGTAAAAGGAGGTCTTTATTTTCTTTGAGATAAAGACAGTTTTAGAGATAGCAGAGAATCCTTGTTTTATACTAGAAGAAGCATTCTTAAACAGTACCCCAAATACACTGAGAGGCCCATGAGTAGCCAGGGGAAAGGCTGCAAATGGGTGGAACAGCACAATCTGCAAAAATTCCAAGCAGATGCAGATTTGTGACATTGAGAGCCCCAGGACTGTTTTTGTCTTGTGGCCAATGTGTCCATAAGACTCTAGAGAGACTCCTCTCCCAAAGTGATGAAAGATTATGTTTACATGGTGAAACTGACTGAAAATCACAGCTTGTGTCTATGTTGTTGGTAAGAAAGTTCACAGTTTGGAAGGGAAGGGAAGAGTGTTTTGAAGTTCGTTTTGGGTTTTTTTCCCATCTTTTCTTTTCTTATCTTTTCCATTCTTTTATTGTGTGTAAAAAAAGCTTTGTTTTATAAGCTTGAGCCTGCTTTGTTTCTCCTGGTCCCCTCCCACAAAAAGAGAGTAAACGCTAAGACCAGTATACTAAATTTAGCAAAAAAAAAAATTGACAAACTTGTAGTCACTACATTAAATAGTGTTTCAGCCCAGTTTTAACTAAAACCATTACAACTTCCTATGGAAAAGAACTGTCCTTCTTGTCCAGGTGCCCATGGCCACAATTGGGATTCCACCTCCAGCATTGCCTGTTGTGAGAGACTGGAGGAGATTGTTGTCTGGAAACATTTTGTGTGTGGGGGAGGAAGGGGCAGGTCCAGCCTTGCCCTGCCCTGAAACCCCAGCACTGCCCTGCCCTGTAACCCCAATTCCCCAGAGCCTCTATCCCAGCCCAGCAGTGTCTGCCAATCCCTGGCACACCAAAGGCAATGCTCCACACCCACCTCTGCAGCCCCCAGCCCAGCTCCTGAGTGACCGGATGACCCAAAGTCCCACCTGGGGGAAGGGCCCAGGAAGACCATGGGGTATTATTTATGGTTGTCCACAAGGCAAACTCATATCTTGACCCCACCTCCTCTTGGAATTTCTGTCTGAACACTGCTAGAATCCAGGAGTTGGTAGCTGTGTGTGTGCTTCTCTAAATCTTTTTTTGATCTTTCTCTCTTTCTGTGTCTTATTATTCCCTCTTCTTAGAAATTTTGATTAATTTCTAAGAATTAAATTAATTAAATCGAATGGGCTTACAGTTTGTGAAGTGGAATGGGTCAAGTAAATGCTTTGAGAAGTGTTTTTTGTTGACTTAAATGTTATATGAAACATTTTTCCAAAGTTTATCTGATTTTCTAATGTTGCCAGTAAAGTCTGCTGTGTTGTTTTGAGCTCTTGAGAATCTCTTGTTGATATTTCTCCAGTTCGTCCAACTCAGAGTACTCAAACAATTGTAATTCCTTTGAAATGTCTCACTGAGAGTTGTTCGGGGGGCTGGGGGTCAGGGTTTGTCTGTCCTGCTTGGCACAGCCCAGGCAGGGCTTTCAGAGCCACACTGCACACTCCATTTCCCACCTGCACCTGCTGGTGCCTCTGAGTTCTGCTTGCCCAGCCCCAGGGACGCTCCCCTTGTCTGCCCATTCCCCCACGGTCTCTGGGCAGGGATGGCCTCAGTGGGGGCTGCTGACATCCTCAGACACTTGGAGGCTGCTGCTGGATTTGACTTCTCCAGATGCTTGTTCAGCCTTCAGCTCCTTGGTTCAGGAATTCAGTGCCCCAGGGCTCAGTAACATTCAGAACACCTTAAAAGGCCAAGCCTCTGGGAATAATTAAAGTTCTCCGAATTTTTGGGTTAATTAAACAGATTTTGGGAGTGTGTTCCAAGTGTATATACTATTTTTAGAAAAGACAGTGAGAAAATATATTTAGATCCTGTTTAGGATTTTTTTCCTATTAATACATTGATACGTTCAATAGCCAATTGACATTGAACCCAAGTAACTGCTCATGCAGTTTGAATAGATATAAAAATCAAGACCCTTTATGTCTGACAATCAATCAGACTCTGTCCCTATCCCCATCCCATTTCCTCCATCCGAGCCCCAGGACTCAGAGCAGCCTTGTGCAAATCTGAGCTCCCTCCACCCCAGGCTTGACCTGCAGGTTTCAGCTCCTGGGCTCCAATTCCCACCTCCTTTCCTTGGAGAAGCTGCCTGAGACACAGAGGGATGTTCATTTATTGTCAGCCAACAAACCCAAGGGGAGGAACAGCTCCATCAAATGCAAAAGTCATTCTTCTCCCTGGCTCTGCCCTGCACCTGCTCCTCACAGAGTGTCTTGTTTCTTTCATCCCTCCACTGCCAGAGACTTTCTGGGACAAGGGAGCTTTGCTGTGGGTATGGAGTTGGTCCAAGTGCAGCCAGGTTTGTGTCCTTTGAGGGATCAGGAACTGGTGAGACTTGGAGGCACAGAAAGATTTCTCTTCATGACCAACACAAAAAATGGGAACATGATAAAATTTATGAATCATCAAACCACTTCCCCCAGCTCCTTGTGACATCCCAGCAATATCTGACATGTCCACAACCCACAAGTGATTTCCATACAGGAAGAATTTTTAACCAAGACATAAGAAGAGGTGATATATAAAATAAAAATGCAACTAAGATGCTGACTAAGGTGTTATTTAAACTTCTGAAAAATTGGACAACTCTGGGAACCTCAAAGCATGAAGCCAGTCAAGGGAGATGCATTGGAATGACCAGAGTACAGCAGCAGGAGGAAATCTGGGAGTAACAGGAAGGACACAGATCCAACTGCTCTAAATGAAGAAATGCCCATACACATGGCCGTTCAAACAGGAGAGCTGGAAACACCTGAAGGAAGAGGGCCATGAATGGTTAGACTGAATGTTGGCATCAAAGGTAGAGGGGAAGATCAGTATTTCTTCCCCTGCCATCAGCAGGAGAATCCAGTAGATCCAGGAAATTCCTGTTCCTGGTGGGAAAGTTTTGCCACTTCTTAAAAGTATTTAAGTGACCCAGTTAACAGAGATATGCTTGTATAATATGAAACTAACAGGTATTTAAACCTGTGCCCCTTTCCAGGTAGACATCTGTTGTGTGCCCCTGAGCAGGCAGTGCCTCTTGTGCCCTGAGGTGCCGAGCAGGGATTGGCATGTGTCAGAGAGGAGCTGAGGGAGAGCAGAGCACCTTGGAAGTTGCAAGTTCCTGACAGCCCCGGAAGACTCCTGTCCCATAAACATTTGCTCTGCTCCAGGCTGGAACAGGGATCAGCAACATACAGGATCATCAGAGAACTGAGGTGTGTGCTGGACTTCAATCCCCTTCCCATCTCACAGCAGCCCTGCATTTCCCTCCTCCAGCGTTGGTCTCCAGCACAGCTTTGGAGACTCTTTGGGCTCTGGACTTTTCCTGCAGCCACCAAGGGCAGCTGAGCTCTGCCTTTGGCACAGTCAGCCCTGCCCAGCCCAGGCAATGCCCAGCAATTCCTTGTGTGTGCCTGGCCTTGCTGTCAGCCCCGGCAGTGGCTGCGTGTCCCCTTTGTGCCGCGCTGGCCCAGCCATGGTGCCACAGCCCCTGTGCAGGCCCAGGGCAGGACAGGAGCATTGCGGGTGGGAACGGCCCCTGTGCCGTGGTGCCCACAGCAGCCTTGGGGCTCTGTGCCCCATGGCCTCCCTGCTGGGCAGCCTCTGCCAGCTCCTGCACAGCCCGTGGCACCTGTGGGGCTGCACAGACAGCCCTGCCCCGGGCTCTGCTGGGCTCTGGGCCAGCAGAGAGGCCGGGCAGGGCTGGCCATGGCC
Source organism: Tachycineta bicolor (assembly GCA_025960845.1). Taxonomy (NCBI): domain Eukaryota; kingdom Metazoa; phylum Chordata; class Aves; order Passeriformes; family Hirundinidae; genus Tachycineta; species Tachycineta bicolor. Next base: position 16,142 of record JANEHK010000410.1, on the reverse strand, counting down.
GGGAACAGGCCCTGAGCCCCGCAGGAGGATGGAGCTGGGCCACAGCCAAACTGCCCCGCAAACCTGGGCTGAGCAGCCAGGGCTGGCAATGGCTGGGGACAGAGGCTGGCACTGACAAATGTCCTAGGCCATGTTCCTGGTCTGTCCATGCCACCAAGGGCACAGAGCAGCCTCCTCTCTGGGCCACTTGCCTGTTTTCAATGCCTTTCACAGGCGCTGGCCCTGCCCCACAAGGCCTGGGCTGAGTCCTGCCCCTGCACGCTCACACAGGCTGAGATGGACACTGATGGTTTCTGTGCCAGGCTCTCTCAGCCCAGCCCAGCTCCCTCCAAGCTCTGCCAGCTGCCCTGAGCTCTCGGCAGCACCAAGGGCCTCTCCCCAGCACAGCCCAGCCGGCTCTGGCCCCACAGCTCTGCTCAGGGCAGGCTGCTCTGGGCAGGGGCCCCACGGCCTCAGCCCCTCGGAAGGGCACAGCAGCAGCTGCAGCTCAGACAGGGCTCAGCCCCAGCCATGGGGAAGGTGCTGGGCCAAGGGAAAAGGAGGCTCCCTGTGTGCCCTGCTCCCCTCTCCCTGAGGCGCTGAGAGCTCTGCAGCCCCTGCTGCCATCCCATCTGCCCAGGCCGGCACAACAGCCCCGGCCTTGGGGCCCTCAAGAGCTGCTCCTGCTCCAGGCCCAGGGCCCATCCCAAAGCTAGGGCAGGAAGAAAGCTGTGCCCATTTCTGTTAATTCCTGCCCTGATGAGGATGGATCCTCAGACATTGGGAGATTGCTGATGAATTTGACTACTCCAGAGGCCTCTTCTTTCTTTAGCCCTTCAGTTCAGGAATTCAGTGAGAAAAACACAGAAAAATTTCTTCAAAACATACAAACAAGAAAAGTCCCTGGGAATAATATAAGTTTTCAATTTTTTTGCGTGGTTCATTAGAAAATTTCAGAAGTGTATTCAAAGGGAATACACTATATAGAAAACAATGCAGAGAGAACTGTTTTCCTGTTTCATTTTCCTGTTTGTAGAATGATATCAGCAATGCCCAATTGATATGGACTCCCAGCACCTTCTAATGCAGTCTGAATAGATATGAAAATCAAGACCCTTCAGGGCTGACAGTCAGTCAGACTTTGCCCCCATCCACTCCATACCATTTCCCTCATCCAGCCCCTGGCACTCCTGTGGATCAGGAACAGTGTGGGCAGCAGGACCAGGGCAGTGATTCTTCCCCTGTGCTTGGCACTGGATAGGCAGCACCTTGAATGCTGTGTCCGGTTCTGGGCCCCCCAACTATGGAAGGACATGGAGGGGCTGGAGTGTGTTCAGGGAAGGGCAGTAAGGCTGGTGAGGGGTCTGGAACACAAGTCCTGTGAGGAGGGGCTGAGGGAGCTGGGGTTGTTTATCCTGGAGAAGAGGAGGCTCAGGGGAGACAAGGTGGTGTCAGAACACAGGTTGGACTTGATGATCTCCAAGGTCTTTTCCAACCTGGCTGATTCTGTGGTTCTCTGAAACCACCCTTGTAGCAGTTGCCGGATGAGCCCTGGGCTTCCTCTTCAGAAGGTCCAGCAGCCCAGGTCCCTCAGCTTCTCCTCACAGCCTCAAAGCCCATCCTGTCAGTCCTGCAGAGCCTCTCCAGTGCAGGGGAAACACTGGGCAACTGAATAGCAGAATCAATATGATTTTTGCAGAAGTCGTTTATTGTTTACCTTAAACTCCAGTTATAGATTTGAGCACTACTGTCCACACACACAGGTGTCTCTGAATTGGCTAGGCCACTTGTTCACAGGGCAGGCACACATCCTTGAGGACACCTAATTGGTCAAGCATCCATTATCATGTTGTGTGTCCTCTAAGTTTTGCATTGTTTGTAAACAGTTTCTCAGGATCTTGGTTCTTATTTGTAGTCCTGTTGTTATCTCAGTAGCTTTGAGGAATTCCTGAGGTTTCCTGGGCACGGAACCTCAAGCCCTGTCTTGCAAAGCATGATTTAACAAAAAAAAAAGTATTCTATTACCATCTGTGAACACCATCTGGGGCAGGTTGTTTATTTTTTCCATGACCCATCCCTCATATCTCTGAAGGGGATCTTGTCTTAATGGCCCAGCTGTTAAAACCAGATGGGGCAGTGTTCTCGTTCTCTTCCATGACCCATCCTCCCTCCAGGAAGACATCTTCTGTTAATGGGCCATTGAGTCTCAGTGCATGACTGATAAAATTTCATCATCCCATTGTGAGATGCTCTACCCAGAGGGAGGAGCCAAGCATTCCCATCTGGATATAATGTGAGATTTCAAGTCTCAGGAGCAGCCTGTTTCCAGTGGATTCCCAGAGGAAGACCAGACACATCTACACCACCACTGGACCTTCAGAGGAAAACTACAGCCTTCTACAACATTGTTGCTTCAACAAAACCACATCTGTCACTCCAGGAAGACTGCAGCCATGATTTGATTGGAGTGCTGGCAGCACCCTGCCTACCCAGGTGCCAGGTTGTATTCTGTCTCTCAGTGGTTTTTGGGTTTTTTTTTTTTTGTTTTGTTTTGTGTTTTTTGTGGGGTTTTTTTGTTGTTGTTTTGTTTTGTTTTGTTTTGTTTTGTTTTTTTTGTTTTGTTTTGTTTTGGTTTTTTTTTACTACTGCATTTTTAGTTTAGTTTTTGTACTAAAGAAATGTTATTCCTATTCCCATATCTTTGCCTGAGAGACCATTAGTTTCAAAATTGTAATTCAGAGGGATGGGGTTTATATTTTCCATTTCAAGGGAGGCTTCCCTAGCAGACACCTATCTCACCAAACCAAGACAGGGAACTCGGCACAGATATTCTGGGAGGGGGGTTGTCCCTGAATTTCTGGGGAGGGATATTTGGAGAATGATGGGCTCCAAAGATGAGGGGGAAATGCCTGTTTGGGTGACATTGGTGGTCCCAGGGGTGGCTGCTGGAAGAGGCAGCCTCGCGGAGCACAGCCCTGTGTCCTCCAAGACCCCAAGGTGGGGAGCCCAGAGGGCGGGGAGTGTTGTGATTTGTGGGACCCTGAACAGCCTGGAGAGGGGTAGGCAGGGACTCCTTGGACCTCCTGCAAAGCGAATAAGGGGTAAAGGGACCCTGTGAAACCAAAATCCCCCTGCATCCCTAAGTGGGGATATGGGATAGGGGGGAACCTTTCAGATTCCTGGGAGTCCCAGCAGCCCGGGGAGGGTAAAACTGTGTAGATGGGGGACCCCCAACACAAGCATGATCCTCAGCAGCTGGAGGTCAGAGGGGAACCCCTGAAGAAAGATGAGAGACCAGGAATGGGGAATTCCTGGAAGGCATTTTCAGGGCTGAATCTTGGTGTTTGGAAGGTTTCTATGGGCACCAGATGGCTGGTGACTTGCAGAAATGGACTTGGGCAGAGGGACCTTCAAACTCAACGTGCTCATCCCTTGTTTTTCCCCAGGCCGGGATTTCTCATTTCCAAACCTTGGCCAGATGGAGGTGGAGTCCATGAGGAAGAGGAAGATGCCCCAGGACAGGCAAGCAGGTGAGGAGGAAGTCAGTGCCCCTTTCCCCCTCTCTCCTGCTCCATCTCCCAGCCCAGCATGGCCCCCAGCTGCAGGACAACCCTGCTGCCAACTCCGTCCCGCTGGGGATGCATTGAGGGGATCTCCTTCCCCTTCCCTCTGGCATGGAGGCAAATCCCATTCTCCCCTTGTCCTTCCTCCCCCAGACAAGGAGCTGAGGATGGAGAGCAGGGAGAACAGATTCCTGTGGCAGAACCTCATGGAAGAGGCCGTTCTGAGAGGCTCCACAGCACAGAAATCCAATGGGGGGGGAAAGTCCCTGATATCCTACACGACAAGGGGCTCCAAACCCATCCCAGGGTTCACCGAGGAGAAAAGAACCACCCAGTTCCAGGAAGGTGGACAGAACTGCAGGCAGAGCTCGGAGCTGGTGGTCCATGAGCAGTTTTATGATGGAGAGACACCCAGTAAGTGCTTGGAGTATGGGAAGAGCTTCAACTGGAGCTCCCATGTGATGCAGCACCAGATGATCCACGCCAGGGAATGGCCCTATGAGTGTCCTGAGTGTGGAAAGAGGTTTCACAGCAGCTCCACTCTCCTCAAGCACCAGGAGATTCACACGGAGGAGAGGCCCTTCCGCTGCCCCGACTGCAGGAAGGGCTTCAAGCGCAACTCCACCCTCATCACCCACCGGCGCATCCACACTGGGGAGAGGCCCTACGGGTGTGGGGAATGTGGGATGAACTTCAGCCAGTGCTCCCACTTGATCCGCCACCGGCGCATCCACATTGGGGAGAAGCCCTATGAGTGTCCCCAGTGTGGGAAAAGATTCACTCAGAGCTTTGCCTTGACAAGACACCAACGGAGGCACCAGTAAGGGAAGCCCTAAAAGTGCCCTGACCGTGGGAAGAGCTGCTTTTACTGCTCCAACTCCATCCCCATACAAGGACCCACATTGGACAGAGCCCTGATGACCCAAAGCTAGAGTGATCTGCATTGGGAAGACACTGGTCTGGTTGTCCCTTTGGTGTTTGCTAATACTCTTTTGATTCATCTTTACCCCTTAGACAAAATTGGAGTAAAAATCAAGAAAGTCATGAAAGGCATCAAAAGCCAAAAGTTTTACTAAGGTTTTGAGGGAATCTGGAATTCAGGGAGCTACTTGACTTGGGAGGATTTGGGGGTTAGGGGGGTATTTGGTGTAGTTGTCTCCATTTCCTGGCACTCAAAGGAATGAGATCGGTTACCTCAAATCCACTCAATGCTTCTGAAAACTACTCAGTCCTACTCTAAAATTACCCACTTCCACAGCCCCTCAGGGAATGATGGGGTTGGAAGGGGATTGGGTGAAGTGGGATGCGAATCAGGAGGGGTTAGGTGGGCATTGGGTGGGGCAGGATGGGTGGGATGCGGTTTGGAAGCATGAAATGGGAGAAATAGGGCTTGGGAAGGGGATCTTGATGCCCAGCAGGGGTGGGATGGGTTGGGGTTGAGGACTTGAGGTGGAGTCTGGAATGAGACATTAGGTGTTTGGGTATCATCAGGGAAGGGGGAGCTCATTATTGGGTGAGTTTTTGGATATTCCAAGTTTCTGAAGAGATTTTGGGGTATCCTACGTTTCTGAGGCGGGTTTGGGCTGCTCTCCAGCTCTTGGGTGGTTTCCTGAGAGCTGCTCCATGGAGCCCCATTGTCAGGGGTGGTTGCCTTGGGCATGAGCTCAGAGCTTGTTGGGGGTTAAGTTTTCCTGTGGAATTTTTCCCCCCGCATAAGTTGCTGGGAGACTAAATACTGATAGTTAAAGGGCACTCAACCCAGACAAAGGAAGTTGATCACTTAGTTTTAGGGGAGGAAAAAGGCTCCCGGGAGCGGAGGGTGGGGGGTTGTTTTTTTTCCTCTGGGCTCTTGGTTTTTACCGGGAGGAGGATGGTCGAGTGACTGGTGCCTGCGTGGATTCCACGGTTAACAGAAATGTTCGGTCCCGATAATTCTATCATCTGTTGGAGCGCCCAGGAATTCAGAGTTTTTTGCTGCCCTGCTGGATTTTGGGTCAGCCCGGGTCCAGCCGCTGCGGGTTCTCAGGCACTGCCCACTTTGCCTGCCAGGACACCCGCTGCCTGCCGAGAACAATCCACTGCTTCCAGCTTCCAGCCATCAGCGCTGGAGTTTCCACCATTTGCCCCTCGGGGTTCTTAGTTCTGTTTACTATTATTATAATTGCTGTTGTTGTTTGTCTGTCCTGTTATATTTACTAGTAAAGGACTGTTATTTCTTTCCCCATAGCTCTGACAGAAAAGTTTTTTTTTTAATCTTCCAAATTATAACAACACGGAGGGAAGGATTTGAATTCTCCATTCCTAGAGAGGCCTGCCTCTCCCTAGCAGACACCTGTCTTTTCAAATCAAGACAGAATTTGGTGCCCAACGTGGGACATGAGGGCATTGAGAGGAAAAGGAATAACAGTTCTTAAGTGCCTACATTTTTGTGTACTGGATATTGTGGTCTGGCTTACCCTGGTTCGGGTGCCATGTGGTGGCGGCGGTATTTCTCCCATTTGTGGGCCGTTATCTAAACATGGGCCCTGAAACTAAGGCTACTGTGGCTGTCATCCAGTTTGTTATACGGGTTAAGAAGGTGAGGAATTCGTGGATTTTTAATTTCCTCTGGAAGGCAGGCACATGGATTCAGGGCTATCATACACTAACTGTGTGTTTCTGGAGTTACTTTAACAATGGCACCTACTGTGAAGAAATGACACCGGGGGAAATTTTTTCCCAACCCTTCACCCAGCTCTTTGGGCCTACCCCACCAGTCTTTGAAGGGTTAAAATCTCTGAATGTTAATGACAGCATACAGTGGCTGGTGTTGCTGGTATGCCTGTTCTGTTTAGCATTTAGAGATAAGGGGATACTGACCTGGATAACCACCCTGATACCTACCCCAGAGAATAAGGATACTGTCCCACAGCCTGACACTGCCCCACAGCCTGCCTCAGGAATAAACCACCCAGATTGGGTGAAGAAGATCTGTGAGATGGGCCCGATGCTGAGGGAGTACCTTTTCCCTGTAGTAGCCTCATTAGCCCCAGCTGCTGGGAAACCCTCCCCCTGCCCCGACAAAGGAGAGTCTGATGGTGCAGCAGTGGAACCCACAGATGTCACAACCATCCAGGTTCCAGCTGAACCACAGGGGCAGCCACAGCCAGCAGCAGTGGCCCCTGTAGAAACAAAGAAGTATAAGGTGAAATCAGAGCACCCAGGCAACAAGGATAAGAAAGGAGGGCCCTCACAACCCGCAGAGGAATCAGAGGTTGAGATCATCACTGAGTCCCTGACATATGAAAGTCTCCGTAATCTGCAAAAAGATCTTGCACAGCGGGGATGTGAGGCTTATACAGCCTGGTTAGTTCGGGTCTGGGACCTTATAGGTAGAGGCGTGCAACTAGATAGTAGTGAGGCAAGGAATTTAGGACCCTTGACCCAGGACTCAGGTGTGAATCAGGTATTCGTAAGGGAGCCAGGGCCCCTTTCCCTTTGGGAGAGGCTTTTAATGAGTGTAAGGGAGAGGTTTGTCCACAGAGACAGAATGCAGGAGCACCATCATAGAATGCGCTGGAAGACCCTTGAGGAAGGGATCCAACAGCTGAGAGAAGTGGAGGTATTGGAGGTACTCTTTGGGAGGGGTGGACAGCATGATAATGACCCCGACAAAGTCAGGTGCACAGGGCAAATGCTGTGGAATCTGGCAACTCTAGGACCATCTCAATACGCCACATTCATTGCAACAATTAATCCTGATAACAACCGAGAGACAGTGGGTTCTGTAGCCAACAGGCTTAGAAATTATGAGAGTATGATCAGTGGCCCAATGCAGGCTCAGGTCTCTGCCGTGGCTAAAGAACTGAGGGAGAAGATGGAGGAGGTGACAGAGGAGATAAGGGAGGTGAGGGAGGAGATGAGGAGGAACAGTTCCCATGTGGCACCGGTGCGAGTTACCAGCCCCAGAGTCAGAGCTCAACGGCCCCCAGCTAGAGAGGGAGGGTACACCCCACGAGCTGACCTGTGGTTCTTTCTGAGTGACCATGGGGAAGACATGGGAAGGTGGCATGGGAAACCCACTTCTGCCCTGGCAGCACGGGTGTGTGAGCTCAAGGAGAGAAACACTAACCGAGGGGGTTCCACTAAGATGAAGGTAGCCTCAACATCGCATGACCAAGCTGCCAGGTATTATAGAAGTGAGGATATGTCAGATCCCTGCGAAGGAACCTCTACCATGTGTGCCCAGGAAGGGAATAATGACCAGTGCTAGAGGGGCCCTGCCTCTAGCCAGGGAGAGGCACAGGAAAACCGAGTTTATTGGACGGTGTGGATCCGATGGCCTGGCACATCAGAGACACAGGAATATGAAGCTTTGGTTGATACTGGTTCACAGTGTACACTGATACCATCGGAATATGTGGGGACAGAACCTATTTCCATTGTCGGGGTGACGGGGGGATCACAGGAATTGACTCTGTTGGAAGCTGAGGTGAGCCTGACCGGGAAAGAGTGGCAGAAACATCCAATTGTGACTGGCTCAGGAGCCCCGTGATTTTGGGCATAGACTTCCTCCGGAATGGCTTATTACAACGACTCTAAAGGACTCAGGTGGGCTTTTGGAATAGCAGCTGTGGAGGCAGAGGGCAGTAAGAAATTGAATAGCTTGCCTGGACTGTCGGAGAACCCATCTGCAGTAGGACTCTTAAAGGTAGAAGAGCAACGAGTTCCAGTTTCCACCTCGACAGTGCACCGCTGACAGTATCGGACAAATCGAGATGCCGTGATCCCCATCCACAAGATGATCTGTGAGCTGGAGAGCCAAGGGTTGGTCAGCAAAACCCACTCACCCTTCAACAGCCCCATCTGGCCTGTGCGCAAGTCTGATGGAGAATGGAGATTGACTGTGGACTACCGTGCCTTGAACGAAGTGACTCCACCATTGAGCGCTGCTGTGCCGGACATGCTGGAACTCCAGTAAGAGCTGGAGTCCAAGGCAGCAAAATGGTACGCCACAATTGACATTGCTAATGCATTTTTCTCCATTCCTCTGTCTGCAGAATGCAGGCCTCAGTTTGCTTTCACCTGGAGGGGCGTGCAGTACACCTGGAACCGACTGCCCCAGGGGTGGAAACACAGCCCCACCATCTGCCATGGACTGATCCAGGCTGTACTGGAAAAGGGTGAGGCTCCGGAGCACCTACAGTACATCAATGACATCATTGTGTGGGGAAACACGGCAATGGAAGTATTTGAGAAAGGAGAGAAGATCATCCAAATTCTCCTGAAAGCTGGTTTTGCCATCAAACAGAGCAAGGTCAAGGGACCTGCCTGAGACATCCAATTCCTGGGAGTGAAGTGGCAAGATGGACGGCGGCAGATTCCCACTGAGGTCATCAACAAGATCACCACAATGTCTCCACCGACCAGCAAGAAGGAGACACAAGCTTTCCTAGGCGCCATAGGTTTCTGGAGGATGCACATTCCTGAGTACAGCCAGTTTGGGAGCCCTCTCTACCTGGTCACCCGCAAGAAGAACGATTTCCACTGGGGCCCTGAACAGCAACAAGCCTTTGCCCAAATCAAGCAGGATATCGCTCATGCAGTAGCCCTTGGCCCAGTCAGGACGGGAGCAGATGTGAAGAACGTGCTCTACTCAGCAGCCGGGAGCAATGGCCTGTCCTGGAGCCTTTGGCAGAAGGTGCCTGGGGAGACTCGGGGCCGACCACTGGGATTCTGGAGCCGAAGCTACAGAGGGTCCGAAGGCAGCTCCACTCCAACAGAGAAGGAAATCTTGGCCCCCTGTGAAGGAGTTCAAGCTGCCTCAGAGGTGATTGGCACAGAAGCACAACTCCTGCTGGCACCTCGACTATTGGTGCTGAGGTGGATGTTTAAAGGAAAGGTTCCCTCCAACCATCACGCCACCGACGGCACGTGGAGCAAATGGATTGCCCTCACCACTCAGTGTGCCCGCACTGGCAACCCAAATCGCCCTGGGATTCTGGAGATAATTACAAACTGGCCGGAAGGTGAAAACTTTAGTCTCACAGATGAAGAGAAGCAGGAACAAGTGACACGTGCCGAAGAGGGTCTGCCATACAACCAACTGCCAGCAGAAGAAACACGCTATGCTCTTTTCACTGATGGCTCTTGCTGCATTGTAGGGATGTGTTGTAATGCATTGATTGGGTTTATATTATGTTTTATCAGATTTGTGATCTGTATCATGTGGTTTGTCTTTACTCAGCTGTAACCTAACTCTCTTCCACTGCCACTTCTCTCTGATTGGGTGGTGTCTTGTCCCTGCCTCTGGGCCCTGACCCTGGGGAAGAACTCCCGGATGGGCGGGGCTGGGCTCTCTCTGGCACCGGAGAGCTATTGGGAAGATCTCCAGCCAAACAGAGCAGGACTGGAAAATAAAACAATATTTTCCCCCCCGGACAAAGAGCAGGCCCTTTCTTTTAACCATTGGCAGTCATCTAGTCTCGTGGAGAAATACCACAGGAATGAATCAGAAGTGGAAAGCAGCTGTATGGAGCCCCACACAACAGGTTGCACAAGCCACTGAAGGAGAAGGTAGGTCAAGCCAACTTGCTGAACTCAAAGCAGTTCAACTGGCCCTGGACATTGCTGAAAGAGAGAAGTGGCCAAAGCTCTACCTCTACACTGATTCGTGGATGGTGGCCAATGCTCTGTGGGGATGGCTGGAGAAGTGGAAAAAGGCCAATTGGCAGCGTAGGGGAAAGCCAATCAGGGCTGTTGATGAGTGGAAAGACATTGCCACTCGGGTAGAGAAGCTACCTGTCAAAGTCCATCATGTAGATGCCCACGTCCCCAAGAGTCGGGCTAATGAGGATCACCGAAACAACGAGCAGGTAGATCAAGCTGCAAAGATAGAGGTGTCAAAGATAGACTTAGATTAGCAACACAAGGGAGAGTTGTTCCTAGCTTGATGGACCCATGATGCCTCAGGCCATCAGGGCAGGGATGCCACCTATAAGTGGGCACGAGACCGAGGGGTGGATCTAACCATGGACAGTATTTCTCAGGTTATCCATGACTGTGAGACGTGTGCTACCATCAAACAGGCCAAGCGGGTGAAGCCGCTATAGTATGGTGAGCGATGGTCCAGGTATAAGTATTAGGAGGCCTGGCAGATTGACTACATTCCTGTTGGGGGTTAGGTTTGGTTTTGGTTTTTTTCCTATAGAATTTTCCCCCCCATAAGTTGCTAAGAGACTAAACACTGATGCTTAGAGGGTTCTTGACCCACACAAAAGAAGTGGCCGAGGGTGGAGGAAGATCACTTAAGTCTGGGGGAGGGAAAAGCACAGTGCTGCAGGAGATGAGCGTGCTTTTCCGGCTCTCAGCATTTTTTCGGGGGAGGGCAGCCAGGCTGTGGCTTGCTGCGGGAGGAGTCCACTGTCGGCAGAAAGTCCGATCCTGGGAATTCTACCACCATCCATCATCTACTGGAGCGCCCAGGAATTCGGAGCTCCTCACCTGCCCTGCTGGAGCTGGGCCAGACCTGTCCAGCTGTCGCAGCTTCTTCAGCTCTGCTCACTTTGCCGGGACACCCCCCTGCCTGCTGGGGACACCCCACTGTTCCAGCTGACTTGTTAAAGAAATACGAGTATTAATCTAGTATCGATACCCAGCTGTGACAGACAAAAGCTCTCTAACAGTTTAAAGTGTATGTTTATTACGGCTGGGCAGCACATGGGATATTTCCCTAATTCGCACTGCCAAATTCACAGGTAATTACAAAGCCTTTTATTTAGAAAGGTGTTGAATACCCAAAACACAAATGCATATTCATACCCCTGTCACCTCCCATTCCTCGCTTCGTATGCTAAATTGACAAAAAAGGCTATTAAGCATGTGTAGTCCGTTTCCTAAAATGAGTCAGGGGTCTATTCTGGGGAGGGGTCACCAAAAATGAAGAAGTACGATGAGTCTTCCTGGTCCTGACCTTTCTACCTTTTCAATGCATTCCTGACAAAGAATCCTTGGTAGAACTTATCGTTTCCTGCGTTGAATGGATTCTCTAAGCAGGAAGTCTGCAGTTATCTTATATCTTATTTACCACATCTTGTTTTTTTTGTTACAAGCACAGCTACATAAAGCTGACAAGCAATGAGTTACTAAATCCAGGATAGCTTAGCTAAGATCCAGCTTCTGTTAACTGCAAACAAAGCTGACCTGTCTACTTCAGCTAATTCAGCAACTTATTCTCTTAACTTTCCTAAAAATCCTTAATTCTTCAAATCAATGTCTCATGCCCAGGGCCGCCCCACCAGTGCCAGGGCTTCGCCAGTGCTCCCCGCACCCACGGGGCTTCAAACTGGTTGGGGCATCTCACCAAAAAACATTTCCCCCATACCCTTCAAGAAACACTGAAATCCCAACCAGCCATCAGCCCCCCACAAAAAGTAATCCAAAACACAAAACCACAAACCAACCACTTCCACCCTGTCCTCATGTGCCTTCCCAGGGACCCTGACCCCACGGGAACACCCCCAGATCGGGACAAAAAGCTGCTCCCCTGGAAGCACTTGGAACACCCACCTGCGGCCCGGCGCTGGCACACGGCTCCTGGCAGCTGCCCGCTGGCGCAGGCGGGGCTTTGGAGCTGTCACCACCGTGGTGTCACAGAGAGGGGAACGCTGGGGCTGTCCCGCTCCTACACCAGCCCCAAGAGCTCTGCCAGCGCCTGGAGGAGACACAAAGGCTGAGCCCAAGGGTGAGAACTGCAGAAGGGGCTGAGCTGGGAGGGAGGCAGCGGGATCATGGAGTGCAGGCCCTGGCCCTGCACAGACAGCACAACAGTGGCAGCCTGGGCATTCCTGGGAGCGGTGTTTTAAGACTCCTGGAGCTGCAGCAGCCTCACAGCTGTGACCATTCCCTGTGGAGCCTGGTGAGCAGGCAAGCCCCCTGTAGGGGAAGAAGCTTTTGCTGGTCTCCAGCCCGCAGCTGGCCTGGCCCAGCCCCAGCCGTTCCCTCGGCTGCATTCCCTGCTGGCCTGGGGCAGAACTCTTAGCTACCCCTGGTGCTGTCCCACGGCAGGAGGCACAGCCCCCGGGAGCTCTGAGCTTCGTCTGCTGGCTGTGGACGAAGCGAGCCAGTGCCGGCAGAGCTCTGGGGAAAGGCCCCGGCCTTGGCTTGGAGCCGGGCCAATAGCCCAAGGAGCAAATGAACTTGCAGCTTGTGGGCCAGAACATGGAAGAGCAGGGGCAGTGGTGGCTGGGAGAGCCTGTTGGCAAGGGCCTGCAGGAACAGGACACAGGCAATGTGTTGACGCTTCTTGGAGGCAAGGTGAGCTGGGGTGTGGGGCTGGACTTGTTCCCTGGGAGGGTGGTGGGGCCCTCGGCCAGAGTGGGCAGAAAAGCTGTGTCTGGCCTGGAATGGCTGGAAATGTGCACGGGCTGGTTGCAGGGGACTTGGTGGCCTGAAGAGGTGACGTGGTGTGTTATGGTGTGGTGTCCATGGCATGGAGCAGTGTAATGTGGGGATTGCAGTGTGATTGGGTTTGAGACAGTTGGGAGGGGTAGGGATTGCACTGGGGGAATGGGGTGTTTTGGGCTGTTGGAGTAGAGGGTGTACAAGCAAGGGGCAGTTTTGGGCAGGTGCTGGTGCTTGTAGCAATTGTGTAGCGGGGCTGAGGTGGAGAGGTGAGTGTTTGGGAGGGTAATGGCAGCTGGTTCCAAGGAAGGAAGGAAGGAAAGAAAAGAAAGAAAAAAAAGAAAAGAAAGAAAGAAAAGAAAGAAAGAAAAGAAAAGAAAGAGAAGAGAAGAGAAGAGAAGAGAAGAGAAGAGAA
>JANEHK010000409.1:0-12570 GCA_025960845.1 Tachycineta bicolor | reverse complement strand
ACCACTGCCCTGCGTAGCAGTGCCAGGGCTGGACAATCCTTTTCCACAAAGGAATTTTTCCCCGTATCCAACCGAACTATGGGCTAGGAGATATTCTGATATAGCAGATTGTTATGAAAGCAATGCTGTGTGTCAGACATCCTCTCCTGGAACATCTGCCTGTCTGGGAAAGAAGGGAAAAAAATCAGGGAATTCTTTTTCACCTCTCTGACCCAAATCCTCCTGAAGATCTTGCTGACGATTCACCGAAGTCACCAAGACACTTTGTATTTTCCCCTGGAACGAGGGCTGTCCATCCCTAAAAAATTACATTCCAGGTGGGAGAGGAATCTGAGGAGAGCAGTGGAAAAAGTTGGGCTGAAAATTAACACCTCACCTGCCATAAATATGTGGGAAAAAAAAAAAAAAATAAAATTCAAGAACATAGTAATTATAAAGGATAAGAACCAGGCTGTGATTAAAGGCAAGATGGGGAGTTCTTTCAGCATTTTTTACTGTTCAGAAAGAGGAAATTAAATGATTTTTTTTAAAAATTCTGACCAAGCAATCAATTATTACCAAGTGTTACCGCAGTTATAACATCTGCGCACGAAAAATCAATTAGCTCAATTAGTAAGGGGAGGCTCTCTGGAGGTTTTTGCCTCATTCCCATGAAAAAATCCTCTTTTAATTGTCCCATTTGTCCAAAGACAAACTCCAGGACTCTCCTTGCCCAGCAATTCCCAGCCTAAGCCTGATTTAGGCGGCTTTAGGAGCTGTCCCAAAGGGACCAAGGGTTGGGAGATCAGGGCATTGCCAGGGAAGGTCCAGTCAGGAAGGAAGGCAGTGGCGATGTAATTAATTCAACCCTTAACGACTGGGCAGGTACACAGCAGCAATCCATGGATCTCTCCAAGGGTCTGGAAGCATCTGTGAAGAAATTCCACATTCTGCTTCCTTCCCTCGCTGTTGGTGTGGAGTTCAGACATGGATTTTTGGCCAAAATAGACTTTTCCAGGCCTGAGATAGCAGAGAGGAAAAGGAGAGGCAGAGAGCAGGGAAACTCCCACGAATGTGTCATCCAAACCCAGATAAAATTTCTTGTGACACCAGAACTATAATTACAATTATAGCTATAATTAGAATTCTGATCAGACATATTCAGCATCCTCCAGCTACTCTTATCCTTGGTGTGATGGATGTGAGACCCGCAGGAATGTCACTGCCATAATGGGAAGGGAAACAGGAGCATTAAAATATTTATTCACAGCTTTTCACAGAAAAAAAAAAAAAAATTACGGGGTCTACAAGATGGATTCTATCCCAAGTCCTTGTCATATGATCTCATCCCATTTTTGAGAAATGAAAGGGCCACAGAATCCCAGAATTATTTGGGTTGAAAGGGACCTTAAGGGTCCTCTTTTCCAACTTCTTCACCTTCCACTGTCCCAGGTTGCTCCCAACCGTGCCCAGCCTGGCCTTGGATACTTCCAGGGATCTAGGAGCAGCCACAACTTCTCTGGGAAACCCATTCCTGGCCCTCCTCACCCTCACAGCCGAGAATTCCTTCCCAATATCCCATCTATCCCTGCTCTCTGGCATTGGGAAGCCATTCCCTGTGTCCTGGAAGAATTGTACAGGGTGGATCAATGGACACGTAATGAAAGCTGTCGAGGAGAAAATATTTTAGGGATAGATTAGATTTGGGGTTAGGAGTTTGGGGTTTTTCATGGAAGGTATATCCATACACACAGAGCAGAACATTCCTGAGGTGGGGTTTCTCTACATGAACCAGCTTTTAATGTGCCCTACGGAAAATCCTGCCTGTTACAGCCCGGAGAACAGAAGAGCTGCAATTGAGCTTAAGATTCCTAATGTTCTGCTTTGTCCACATGCACAGGGTCCAGACTAGAAGCCAAATCCTTAAAAAAGTTCCAGCCATGGCTCTTCCTCAGCCTCAAACCCATCCATTATTCCTCTTGGGTTTTGTTTTCTGGGGTTGTTTTCAGGGGTTTTTTTGTTTGTTTGTTTTTAGCATGGGAAGGTTATTAAATTCCTTCCCAACAGTTCAAGGAGACTGGAAAAAACCCTAATTGGGGGTGGTTGCCTCGGAGCAGGGAAGGCTGGTGGTGATGCAACATGGAATCTGTAGAGAAGGGAAGGACGGTGATGCCAGAAGTAAGGAAAAAGGAGAAAATGTTCTTCTTTACGGGGTGGAAGGTCGGGAAGGAGAACGCCTAGGTCAGGATGCCCAGGGGATACTCTGGAAGCATTGCTGGTTATCCCGGTTTGTGCTGAGGTTGGGTGCCGGGGTGGATCCAGCAGGGAGGTTTCCGGCGTCTGAACTGTGGACACAACTTCAGCCAGAAATTACTGTAAAACAAGAGATTCCAGCTCGCCAGAACAACCCCATCATGTCTGCAGAAGGGTTTTTAAATTTCGAATTTACTTTTCCTCGTACGAGGCCCATGGGGCGACATTGATCATTCCTGACTGGGGGAATCTCCAAATTTCCATCGGCTGAGAAGTTCCTTTGATGCACAACTGATGCTGCTTTTATGGATCGTGATTTTTATTTTATTTTTTTTTTTCCCCCTGAGTGCCCTGATTTTTCCTCTTGGCACTCAGGAAAACATCGTCCCTCCCCACGCCATTTCTCTGCCCTGGCAAGGACTGTGACATCGGGCCTCAAAGCCAGGGGTGTGGCCTAATTTATTCGATTCTTCCCTCTTTCCTCCTCTTGTTCCCGAGCATTAATTGTGTGGGGACTGGGGCAGGAGCAGCGTGTGCTCCGGAGGCTGCCAAATCCAACGGATCCAGCCAAGTGAAAAAATAAAAAGGTCGGGTTCAAAAGTCTAAGCGAGGGAGACGCGGGTTTTCCGATGGCTTTGACATCTCAAAGGGTCTGATGGATGTTTCCTTTGTTTGTTCTGTGACCACGCAGAAGTACTATAGAAATTCAGGCAAAACCCATGATCTCCTCCCCTTGGCTGATCCAGGGCGAGCGTAGCTGGGATTATTTATCCTGGTTTATTATTCCTTGGGCCACATCAAAAGCTCGTCCTTCCCTCTGACGAGCGCCCTTGACGCTGTTTCAAGACGCAAAATACTCACGATCCGCAAACAACTTTCTCCCGTCACCCCTGCGATATGCTGTGGGAAAAATAAATTATAAGGAGCTGCGATTCTCCACCCAGAGCTCCACCAGGGAGCCCTGAAAACAATTTGCCTCTTGCTTCTTAATCCGAAGCCTAAGAGCAAATCTGTCCTCTGGATTCAGAGTGAGTCAGAGCCCGCTGCAGATAAAAGCGGGTGTGGCAGTGGAAGGAGGGCGGGCAGGAAACACATGTGTCTGTGGGGTTTCTGTCTGTCTGTGGTGTGAGCTCAGGGGCCCTTGATGAAGGTCTGGGACAGCTCTTTAATTGCTGTGAATTGAGGCTGAGTTTACGCCGATTCACCCAGCAGAGCGCCGACCCCTTTTCTGTTTGCACGGATCGGTCAGATTCCGAATTTCCACGTCTCCAAAGAGCCAAGCCCATCTCCTTTTGGGCTGTCCGCCTCCAAGTGAAAGCTGGCTTTAAATCACCGCGATCACCTCCTTGGTTAAATTAATTCATGAAATCAATTTTGTTTTGTGAAGGGAGGGAGATTTCAGGCAGGAGGCTGAAAACCCCCACCTGGGAGTTCAGCAGCAGCCGGGTCTCCTTTGCTGTACTCAGAGCAGCAAAAAAAAAAAAAGAAAAATAAATTGTCAAAATAAAGAGGCACTTTCTTTCCACAAGGCATCAGCATCGGAAAACAATGGGATAATTTGTTTCCTTCAGGAAGGAGAAGGTAGAGGCTCTCAGTCCTGCTTCCCTAAATCTCCAGCTGCCCCTTGGAAAAGGTTTCCGTGCATGTTCGATGATTATCCCATCAGTGGGGAGGACGCTGGGAAGCACCTGATGAAGAAACACGGGAAGATCCAAACTAAACAGAAGTGGGAGCAGAGGAGCCAGCTCTGCAGAACATTGGATAACTGCAGCCTTTAATTTTTAAAGGAAAATTTTCCACTTCTTCAGTGAAAGGTCACATCTGGCAAACATTGCGAGAGTGTTAACAATTAGAAAAATGAAATATCTTTGCCTTCAATTTTAGTCGACAAAATAAATACGAGAATTCCATTGATCCTTTTAACAGACCATTGTATTATTCTTTGGGATATAGTGAATTTCCAGCCTATTTCCAACCTGATCCAATTAAAGGGAACGAAGGTTGAACGGCAAATCACGAGGCCTTTCCCACTTTGCTTCCAAAAAAACCTCTCATAAATACCTCAAGGAATTGCTTTTATCCTCTGGTGACTCAACGGGATCCCCATAAAAATCGATGGGATGTTTTACATGGATGGGCACCAGTGCTGGGACCTGTAACAGGGAGCTTTTGTAGGGAATTTATTCCCTTTCCCAGGGAATTATCCCGTATTTTCCTGTAATGCCGTGGAGATGGGGCAAGGTGAGATGGGAATTACTTCCCGTGCCTCGGAACTTTGGTGTTGTCTTGGGCCTCATCGTAGGTGGTCCAAAAAGTCATTTTTGATGTTGACTCCAGAGAAATAAGATCCAATTCCCTTGGTTGTTCTTGTCCGTGCTCCCTCATTTCGGCGGAATTTTTCCAGAGTATCCCAAGTCTTCCCCGAGCTGAAGGAATTTCTCTGATGCTTTGCTAAAAGGAGTTGTGGGGGGGGGGTTTTATCACCGCGTGCCTCAGAGGAGGAAGAAAATTCCACCAAAACCTAAATGTAGCCGTTATTTATCCGCGTCCATCCCAGATTTCCCGCTGTCCTAAGCTGGGTGTCTCCGGTCCGTTGTGGTGACGGAGATGTGGCAGCACAGGAACAATCCCAGAGCATCCCAGGATGGTTTGGGTTGGAAGGGAATTAAGGATCATCCTGTTCCACAGGTAGGGACACCTTCCATTATCCCAGGGTGATCCAAGCCCCAGTGTCCACTTCCAGGGATCCAGGGGCAGCCACAGCCTCTCTGGGCACCCTGAGCCGGGGCCTGCCCACCCTCACAGCCAGGAATTCCTTCCCAACATCCCACCTGAACATTCCCTCTCATCCTGTCCCTCCATCCCTGGTCCACACCTTCCCTGTTGGCACCTTCAGGTCCTGGATTACCACAATTAAGTCACTCCAAAATCTCTTTTCTCCAGACTGGAAAAATTTTCCTGCAGGAATGCACAATGTTTTTTGTCCCATCTACAAAATTCCATTTCTGTTTTATGAGCAGGATTGATTTCCGATGGAAAGTAAAAAAAAAAAAATTATTCCGTATTTGATTGCACATTCTCCATTCTGGAACTTCTTCCAGAATCTCTTTAAAATACACTGGTTTTTCATCAGCTTTCTTGTTTGTAGCTCTTGAACAGGAGGAAATAGAAGATCAAGAATCAAATCTGGGCCGTGTAAGTCTTACAGAACTTATAGAAAATGTAAATATTTTTAGAAGGCATTAAATTTTTCCTCGAACATGTCGCACGGAGTTTCTTTTTTATTCTCACAGGTTTCTCATTGATAAATAAACACCAAAGCACTGAGGAAACTTTGGAATCCTCAAAATATCTTTTGGGAAATAATTATCTTGATTTCACTCAACGAAAGCCAACATTGTTTATTTTTATTGAATTTTTTTCCTTTATTTGACATTGGTTTACTTACGCAGGAATACCCAGAAATACATAAAATAAAATGAGCTGAAAAAGCTTTTTTTTTTGTTTTGATTTGTAATGGGGAAAGATTTGTGCGTTGAAAAAAATAAATAAACGGATAAATAAATAAAGCTGCAACGCACTTTGCTCTTTGAAACATTCCCTGAACTTTTTGTGGAGTGACAGCAAGAGGAATATAAGGAAAATGGGTTAAGAAAAAGTCATTTCAACCACTGCATGGAAGTTGTAATATCTGCCCAGCTAAACCCACCCATGGTCTGCAGGTACAGCGTCAATCCCACAATACTTCCTCCCCTCCAACCTTTCATTTCCATCTGGAATTTCTCCCAGAACATTTTAACTCTTTTCCTTGATCCTGGAGCAACGCTTTGATTGCTTGCAGCTGACTAAAGCTGAAGACAAGACATGGAATAGCATCAGAGGGAACCGAGCTGGAAGAGCTGGACCTGGAATGCTGTAA
Source organism: Tachycineta bicolor (assembly GCA_025960845.1). Taxonomy (NCBI): domain Eukaryota; kingdom Metazoa; phylum Chordata; class Aves; order Passeriformes; family Hirundinidae; genus Tachycineta; species Tachycineta bicolor. The sequence continues at coordinate 6,419 of JANEHK010000409.1, read as the reverse complement.
CACATCGGGATTATCCCTGAGGGTTTGGGAGCTTTTCCATGCCTGATGGAGCAGCAGGATGAACTCTGTGTCCTGGAGAAAAATCCACGGGCCTCCAATCTGGATGGCATTCCTCAGCTCTGGCCAGAGAAATTCTGGATGGGCCATCCCTGGAAGTGTCCTGGAGGTGTTGGACAGGGCTTGGAGCAACCTGGGACAAATGGAAGGAATCCCTGCCCATGGCAGGGAGAGGAACTGGATGATCCTTAAGGTCCCTTCCAACCCAAACCATTCTGGAATTCCGGAATCCGTGCAAGGTAAGGAAGCAGGTTCACCCCAAAAAAAGGAAACGGGCACGTCCCTTTCACCTTCAGCCAACTGAGAACAAAAATCTCATTCCAGAGTTTGGGATGACCTCCGTTCCCACACATATTCCCAGCCATATCCCGGACTCTCCACGCCCCACCCAATTCATTGGTGCCTTTGGAGCGGCCAAACCTCAGCCTCGCTCGGCCTCCTGCACATCCCGATCCTCTCCTCCTCTGCCAACCTTTCCTTGGCACTCCCATCCCATCAAAATCCCGTTTTGTTCCTGAAAACTCCCAGCTGCCCCATCTCCAGCCCACCAGTGCGTCCCAAGTTTGGGCCCTTCCTTCAAGAAGCAGCCACCATTGCACGGACTCTCCCCATTTTCAGAGATCATTCCCAAGCTGTATCACTACAGAACAAATATTCCCAATATTTTGCTGGGAAGAGCTAAAAGGTCAAGTGCTCTGATTTATTTTCCTGTTACAATTCCCTGACAGAATTCCCACTTCTCTGCTTATCCTGCCAGCAGAGAATCACAGAATCCTAAAAATGTCTGCACTGGGAGAGAATTTAAGGATCACCTCATTCCAATCCCCTTCCATGGGCAGGGGCACCTTCCACTGGAGGAGGTTATATTATGTTGGAATAAAGGAATTTTTAGCAGCAAATCAATTTTAATTAGAGGCAATTCCTTCATTAAACCAATTATCAAGAGCTAATCCTACGTGGAAACTCAGCATATTCCTATTTAGAATAAATGGGGAAAAAAGAACATTATGTTTTTTCCATCAGATGAGAATGAGACACGAAAATATTTCCTTCTCTGAAGGCATCTCAAAAATCCCAAAATGTCCTTAATGAACAGAAAATCCTTATTTGGTTTGAGACAAAGGTGATGTTGCTCTAATTCTAAAGGATTTTTTAAAAACCGAAAATATATTTTTAAAACATATTTTTGGAGCTGGAAATAGAAAACCTTCCATTAACAACGCTGGAATGAGACATTTATAAAATTAAACTCTTCTATTTATTGAAACAAAAGTCAAAGGGATTTAATTACATTATTTTAATTGTATAAAAACTTTGGCCTGGTAATTATATTTCCATATTTTCCAGGCGGGAAGCTGAGATTTCCTACGGAAAGTCTGAGGAGTAGAATTGTCTTAACCCTGCGTCTGAACAGCACCCGGCACAATCAGAACCTCCTTTATTATCCAGGTTTGGGGCAAAAATATCCAAGGAAAAAAACCATGGTTATAGGGTTTGACTTCACGTGCATCCACAAATAAAAACGTTGAGTGGAAAAAAAGTTGGGAAATCTCCCTCATCCCTGACTTTGGGAATGTTCTGTTGGGTCAGTGTTAGATCTTGGACTGGGCACAAGGATCCTGAGATAAGCTGGGATCACAACCACGGAGATCCAGGACTGCTCCAGAGCTTCGGGGATATAAAACCAAGTTTTATCTGGATAATGTGGCTTTTTTTGGGAAATGGATTGGGAATCACAGTTGGAAATCCTCTGCCACGTCTCTTGTTTTCTCTGCTGATAAGAGTTGGAACCTGGCAGTTTCCTTCCAGCTCTTTACGAGATCCTTCCATCCCTGAGAGAGCTCTGAATCCATGGAAACATCTGGAGTGCGCCTGAATGCTGGGAACGACAAAGTTATGCAGAACGACCAGAGGAGGAATTTGTTTATGCCTTCAGATTGGCATCAAAAATAAAATAAAATCCTTGGAAATCCAAAGAGGTAACAGGGAGATCGCAGGATCATGGAATTATGGAATGGGTTGAGCTGGAAGAGACCTCTTAAGGATCTTCCCATTCCACCCCTGGCCTGGGCAGGGACACCTCCCATTATCCCAGGGTGCTCCAAGCCCCTTCCAGCCTGGCCTTGGACACTTCCAGGGATCCAGGGGCAGCCACAACTTCTCTGGGAACCCTGTGCCTGGGCCCAAGCGCCCTCAGAGGCAGGAATTCCTTCCCAATATCCCACCTGAACCTCTTCTCTGTCAGTGGGAAGATGCTCTCCAGTTCAGTCCCATTCCGGGAAACAAGGATTTGGGAACAGTCTGTGTCCGTCTGTCAGTCTGGAGACACTGCCTGAGAATTGTGTTTGTGGGAATGTTCGGGGGAAGGAATCAGTGAAGAGAGCAAATAAAAAATCCTGGCCTTCGAAACAAGGGATTTAATCCTTGGTCGTTGGTTGTCCAACAGAGCCTGAAGGATTCAAACCCAAAGAAAACCTAAAACCTGCAAGGAAATAAGATGGAAAACAAGGCAGGTCTTTCATCCTGGGTTTTTGGGGTGTTGGGGTTTTTTTTAATGGTTTGTTTGGGTTTTTTGTTTTGTTTTGGGTTGGATATTTTGTTTGTTTGTTTTGTGGGGTTTTTTGCTGGGTTTTTGTTTGTTTGTATATTTTGGGGGGTTTTTTTGGGGGGGGGAGGGTGTTGGGGGTTTTTTGTTGTTGTTTGTGTTTTTTGAGTTATCCACTCTGACTTCCATAAAATCCGAGCACTGACTTCGGCAATCCAGAACCAGGGAAAGCCTCAGGACCTGCTCTGGAGACAATTTTCCAGGGAATTTTCCAGAACAAAGTGAAAGCTGGGCTCTGCAGTGGATTTCAGCAGCACTCCGGTTTGGTGGGACATGGTGGGACCTGGCCAAAGGCTGGACTTGATCTTGGAGGTCTTTTCCCACCTTAATGATTCCATAATTATCACATCAGAGGATGATCAGATCCTCAGTCATCAGAACTCCAAGAGCACGGATTAGTTGGATTCTTTGAGGAAATAATGTCTTGACAGGTTTTGTCAGGATAAACTCAGCTTTATCAGTAGTCTGAAGTTTAAACCTTTCATATTCGGTGTGTCCAACTCCTTGGAGACTCCGGAATCCTAAATCCTCCCCAGAAAATTGAGTTCCCACTTGGACAACTCCTGCCTCCAATTAATGGGAAGAAAATAATTTTCCTTGCTTCTCCGTCCCTGCTGACATTAAAAACCTGTTTGCATCTCCCGGTGAAATTTTATATAACATTTTAAAGGTCACAGTTTGTCGGTGGACGCCTTTTGTATAAAATATGACTTTGTGTTGGCAGCCCTGTCCTGAAAAACGCTGTTTTCCTGTAACTCCTCTAAGGAGCAGGAAGGACATTAGGGCTGGATCCTGCTTTGGATTTAAAACTAATAATCCCCATCCCACTTTTTGTAAAACTTGTGACTCGTTTCACTCAGCTAATTGAAAAATTCACCTTTTCAAGTGCTCTGCAATTTCATTTTCTTCCAGGACACAAACCCTGAGGATTTATTTTTCGACTCAAAAAGTGGGAGGTCAAGACTTTCCCACCGTAAGGAGAATTTTGCTGCTCAAACACAGCAACTGAAGAACACCAGGTTATCCCAGAGCCAAATAATCCTGTTTTCCTGGAGGTTTTATCCTCTTTGCTCCTGATTTCATCCAGGTCTGGTGATGGGTTTTGGAGCATTTTCCGTGGAGATTTACTGGGAAGAGTTTGAGATTAAAAAGGGGGAATAATAAAAGGTATTTGTCCGTGAATATGGGAAGTGATGATCCCAACAGGAGCAACAACATCCTGGAACAAAGGAGTGTCAGATGAGGATCTGGGAAGATCCTAAACATGAAACAGGAAAAAAAATATCTGTTGCATTCAAATAATTCATTGATAACTTTTGAAATTATCAATTATTAGAAGTGGGCCTGTTAACAGGGACAGGGATCTGTAAAATCCAGGATTTCTGTAAGCAATTCCAACTCTAGGAGGAGCGAACACACACGAACGGGAGTTAACAAACAGAACCGTGGTCTTCTGGAAACCTGAGAATTTGCTTAGGTTTCCCTCTAATTTCCAAGTCCAAGCCGCCATTCCTCACCACACGACCCCAGTTCCCAATATGATGGAATTCTGGACTTTGGAAAAGATGATCCACCCCAACCCCCTGCTTAGAGCAGCCCGCTCAAGGCCGTGTCCAGTTGGGTTTTGATATCTCCAGGAATAGAGATTCCAAAACCTCTCTGGACAATCTGTCCCTGTGTCCAAACACCTTCCCAGTAAAAAAAAAAAAAAAAAAAATCAGTAAATTCCAAGTCCACGTGGAATTTTGTGCATCATTTCATGCCTCTTGTCCTCTCACTGCTAACGGCGGAATAAAATTTGACTCCAGATTTTTTATTCTCTCTTTATAATTAATTTTTCCTGCTGATAAGAACCTCCTGGACTTTCCTTTCTCCAGGCTGAATTCCCAGTTTTTCCAGCTTCTTTTCATATGACTGATGCTCCCTGAATAACTTTTGTGGCCCTTTGTCGGACTTGCTGCAGCTTTTCCATGTTTTTTCCTGGTCTGGGGATTTCCAGACGTGTCCTCCCCACGGCTGTTATCAATTTTAGGGAACTAAACTGGAATTAATGGGCAAAATATTGGATCAGTGCACATGGCTTTTCGAAGAGAGCTGCCAAATGCATCCAAAGAAAAGAAGGAAATTGGGATGAGGAGGGTGGAAGAGGGTCACCTACACCGAATTCCACCTCTGGGGAGGAAACCACTCTGCCATAAAACCGCCTGGGATTTTTCCAAACCTCTCCAACGAAGGAATTCCCACATCCTTCCCAGGCAACTACAGCACTCCGCTGTCCCTACTGCTGCCATGATCCCACTGGAATCTTCCCTCTTGGCGGCTGGGATAACACAGGCACTGCCTGCCAGTTCTATTTCATCCCAGGAAAAGCTCAGTGGGATTTTCAGGAAGAGTTCAGGCCCTAAAGCAAGGATCTCGTTGTGGATCTCGTGCTACCCTCACTGTAAGAACGTTTCTTTGGGGTCAACCATACACTTGGGAATTCCTAAATGGAACAAGCACCCTTTTTTCCTCACCTTGGAATTTAATAATCATTCCGTACACAAAATCACACCTTTACCTGGAAAAACTGGTGAAGTTTTCCGGAATGGATCTCCAGGTGGTTCCTTTTATTTTTCCTGTGGGGTAGAAAAGAGGATTTTAGAGAGGGAGTCTTCCTCCAAGCTTCCCAAGGATATGTTCCATGGCGCCATGGAATTGTTTGGACTGGAAGGGACTTCTTAAGGATCGTCCAGTGCCACCAATTCCACGGGCAGGGACACGTCCCACTATCCCAGGGTGATCCAAACTCCTTCCATCATGGCCTTGGGCACTTCCAGGGATCCAGGGGCAGCCACAGCTTCTCTGGGAATTCCAGCCCAGCCAGGAATCCCTTCCCAATCTCCCATCCAGCCCTGCCCTCTGGCAGTGGGAAGCCATTCCCTGTGTCCTGTCACTCCAGGCCTTTTCCCAAAGTCTCTTTCCAACCCTCTTGGAGCCCCTTTATAAACGTAGGGAAGTTTCACCATCGTCTCTCTGGGAAATCCTGATGTGAATGTTAAAAGATGATTAACCCGGACTTGATGATCCTGTTGATGAGACACGTCAGACTGGAATAATAGAAATGGAAATGGAAATGGAAGTGGAAATGGAAATGGAAATGGAAATGGAAATGGAAATGGAAATGGAAATGGAAATAATAGAAATAATAGAAATAATAGAAATAATAGAAATAATAGAAATAATAGAAATAGAAATAACTTTTTAAAAGAAATTTAAAATAGAAATAGAAATAGAAATAGAAATAGAAATAGAAATAGAAATAGAAATAAAAATAGAAATAGAAATAGAAATAGAAATAGAAATAGAAATAGAAATAGAAATAATAGAAATAAAATAACTTTAAAAAATAAAAATAGAAATAAAATTTTAAAGTATATTAAAAATAGAAATAAAAATAAAAAATAGAAATAGAAATAAAATTTAAAAATACATTAAAAATAGAAATAGCAATAGAAATAGAAATAAAAATAAAAATATAAATAAAAATATAAATAAAAATATAAAAATTAAAATTAAAAAGTGAAAATAAATTAAAAATAAAAGTAAAAATAAAAGAAAAATAAAAACAAAAATAAAAATAAAAGTAAAAATAACAAATAAAATAAAAGTAAAAATAAGAATAAAAAATAAAAGTAAAAGTAAAAATAAAAATAAATTAAAAGTAAAAGTAAAAATAAGAATAAAAATAAAAATAAAAATAAAAATAAAAATAAAA
>JANEHK010000408.1:0-16399 GCA_025960845.1 Tachycineta bicolor | reverse complement strand
GTTGGAGAAAGTGAGTAGAAAGAGAGAGTTTGTTCCCTAAATGGAAGCAAAAGTGTAGGAAAAAGTAGAAAAGCATAAAGTTTAGGAGTTTTATGTTGAAGTGTTCAAGAATTAAGTCAGGAGATTTGAAGTAAAGGGAGAAAAGCTGAAGAATTTTTTTGCTTGAAAAAACCTGTGTTGCCCATGAGTAGAGGGCACCTTTAAATTTTTTTTTTTTTCCAGTTTAAAGAAAATGGGACAATGTACTAGTAAGAAAAAGAAATCCCAAAAGGAAAATAAGAAAGTAAAGAGTTATTCCACCTCGTAGTCCCTTAGAACAACTTTTAGCTAAATGGGACCCTTTAGACCATTTACCCCCTCTAATTTACCCAGAGGTGCCCCAAGTCCCTCAAAATCCTGTCCCAGTTCCCCTACTAACTTCCCCGAGTCAAACTCAAACTCCTTCAGAACCCTCTCCTCCTCTTCCCCCAGTGGTTCCATCATCACCCCTCCTTAACACTTCTCCTTCCCAGTCCTTAGTACCTTCTCCCCCTTCTCTCCCAACAGCCCCTTTTGCCACCTTCTTCCAATAATCAAAGTCCTTTAGCCCCAGCTATAACCCCTTCAGTTTCCCAAAACACAACCTCTTCCCTAGCCCCCCTTCCTCCCACAGTACCATTCTCTGTTTGTCCCCCTACAGATTTTACGACCTCCCCCTCACCTACAGTAACTCCCCTGCCACCCCCTAATTGGGAGTTAACCAGAACCCCTACAGACTCCTGTGAGTCATCCCATTCTCCTGGAAACCCCCAGGAATCCCTGACCCAGACAGTGTTATCAGTTAATAATGAGAGTGAGGGACTCTATTGTAACACCAGGTCAAAAGCCTTAAAGCCAGAAAGACTTTTTCCCCTCAGGGAAGTGCCTATGGGAGGAGTGATTGGAGGAGTGGGATTTGTAAATGCCCCATTAACAGCCTCTGAGGTAAGAGGATTTAAGAAAGAGCTAGGAAATTTAGTTGAAGATCCCATAGGTATTGCCACACAGATAGACCAATTCCTTGGCCCCAATGTTTATACATGGGGAGAGTTGAATTCTATATTAAACATCTTGTTCTCCCCTGAGGAAATACGAATGATTAGAACAGCAAGTATCAGAATCTGGGAAAGGGAGAATAGGTTGGGGCCACCTGGAGATCATAAATTACCGATAACTGACCCAGGTTGGGACCCAAATCGAGAAGAAGAAAGACAAAATATGAGAGACTATAAGTCCTTGATAGCAAGAGGTATAAGAGAATCTGTCCCCAGAGGGAATAATATTAAATTAGCTTCTGATGGGTCCCAAGAAAAAGGTGAGACTCCTGCCACTTGGCTAAATCGATTAAAAAGAAATTTTCAATTATATTCAAGCATAGACCCTGATAGTCCTGAGGGACAAGTAATTCTAAAAGTGCAGTTTGTAACAAAGTCATGCCCAGCTATACGGGGAAAATTAGAAAAAAATGAAGATTGGCAGGAGAAAAGTATTAATGAATTATTAAAAGAAGTCTTAAGAGTTTACCTGAGAGAAGAAGAAAAAGCTAAAGCCAAGGCTCGCATTATGGTAGCTGTAGCAAGAGAAAGTACTGGAGTAGGAGAAAACCAGAGAAACTCCTCCTTGAAATCCAGTGAGGGAGGACCAAGACCCTTCTTTAAAGAACCAAAGTCACCCATAGTACCACCGTGGGTAAATTTGAAAAGAAGTAACCCAGGAGAGAATAGAACTTGTTATTACTGTGGTGAAATAGGGCATTTAAAAGGGGACTGTATGAAATTATCACTTGATGAAGCTATTGCAAGGGAGCAAGATGCCCTGGAGAGGGTGCTGAATGGGGAGGATACCGAAAACCTGTAGCATTTTTATCAAAACTGTTAGATCTGGTTGCTAGGGGATGGCCGGCTTGTCTCCAAGCAGTTGCAGCTGCAGCTATTTTAATAGAAGAAGCTCAAAAGTTAACATTACAGGGAAAGATACAGATACATACTCCACATGATTTGAAAACAATTTTAAGTCAAAGAGCTCAAAAGTAGCTCACCGATTCTAGAAACCATTGGACAAACCCTAGAAAATCTCATAAAGAAAGGATATCTTCCTCAAACTTCCTCTTTGAATGCGAATGTGCATAATATCAATCCTGGAGACTGGGTATTGATCAAAACGTGGACTAATACCCCACTGACCCTGAAGTTTGAAGGTCCCTACCAAGTACTGTTAACAACTCACACAGCAGTGCACCCTAAAGAAAAAGGATGGACCCACATCACCAGAGTTAAAGGGCCAGTACCCCCTCCTGGAGAGAACCCGAGTTCAGCACCCTCACGGAATGAAACCGAGTGGACAGTAACACCACACCCGAAAGACTTGAAATTAACCTTTAAAAAGAAATAAGGGATAACAGAGACTGTGAAAACCTTTTGTTTCAGTTGCCTCTCCCATAATCAATGAACTCAAAAAAAGGGGGGGGGGGCACAATAAGGGTTAATTTGTGTAAACCTAAGTCAGTTTTTGTAACTAGCAATTTTAGATATGTTTAAGTAATAGATATATTAAAAAGGGTATAAGGTTTTTTTGTATTAATTTTACATATAGTTTAAGTTTTATAAGTAAGAATTTAAGTAAGTTTAAAGTTTCTTTTATATGATAATTTTTAAATTGTAAGTTTTATGAATAGCAATTTAAATAAGTTTAAGTAATAGAAAAAAAAGTATGAGTTTTTTTTTATTAAGTTTAAATATTAAGTTTTATAAATAGTGATTTAAGTAAGTTTAAGATTTTATATGTTAATTTTAAAAGTTGTTAAGTTCTATAAGTAGCAGTTTGAACACATTTAAGTAATAGAAAAATTAAAAGAGTGAAAAATTTTTTTCTGAAGAAAAAAAAGAGGGTAAATCTCCTACAGAACATTCTCTAAAGGCAACTAAATTAATAGGGAAGGGAAGTGGAAGCATGTAAGTGGGTGCTTTAGGAGACCTCTCCACTCCAAGAGGCAAGGCCGGGTGGAGCAAGATATCCAGGAAGGATGGCCCATACCGGACTCTTGGGAGGGATCGTACTGATGATGTTCATAAAGCAGACCTACGAAACAAAAGCCTGTACTAACTGCTACCATCCAGTGTACGATGGAGAGGATCTCAGATCCTTATTCAGGGTCCATACTAACGTGAACCCAAACTGCTTTGACCACTCCCAGTTGAATACTTGCCAAGAGGATGGAAAAGTTTATTGGACCACAAAAAACACAGCTAGTTATGCACAGAGCCTATTTGGGGAATGTCCTATAGGAGATACTTGGTTATGCTTTGAAGCAGATCACAAAGAATTGAGAGATATAATAAAAGAAAAAGTGTTGACAACAAAATTTGAAAAAAGCCTAGACATCCCATCAGGAAAAAACCTGTTCATTGACTTAGTAGAAAGGATCAGTCGAGAATTAAATTTAACTGAGTGCTGGATATGTGGAGGTACACAAATGTCCGAAATATGGCCTTGGGAGGGAATTAGTTTAAGCCCTCTAGAAATTCTAAAATGGAAACAAACTGAACACTATACAAAAAGCCTAAGAACAAGGGGAAGAGAGAAGTGGGATCTCAAATCTAAAATCATTGGGGAAGAATGTATCATGAGGACAGGAACCAGGTATCAAACCCGTGTAGGAAAATTAATGTGTAAAAGGTTTATAATAGTGATAAACTTAAGTGCTAAATGGGTTCCCAAAGGGCCTAACAAGTATTGGTCAACTGAGAACACGGAAAAATGTATCTATAATGAGAGGTATGAATTATATGAATGTATTGACAGAGCTATAAATCCTTTTTGGGGGATAAAAGAACTATCTCGGTTTTAGCAACAACCTTTTGAAACTAGGGAAGATTCCTGGGAAACTTCAAATCACCTGTTCTGGATCTGTGGGGATACTGCTTATACAAAATTGCCTGAGGATTGGTCGGGAAGCTGTACAATAGGGATCATAAAGCCAGCTTTCTTCCTATTACCCAAGAGATTAGGAGCACACCTAGGAGTCCCAGTATATGACAATCTGGGAAAAGTCGAACGAAAGAAAAGAGATACTCTAACAATGTGTGGAGACCAAAAATGGAAAGGAAAAATATGAACCCCAGAAGAAATCATTAAAACCTATGGACCAGCTCCATGGGCACAGGACGGGTCCTGAGGGTATCGCACTCCAATCTACATGTTAAATAGAATCATTAGGCTCCAAGCAGTCCTAGAAATCTAACCGAACAGCTCTCGCATTAGACCACATCAGTGAACAACTAACACAAACAAGAGCTGTAATATACCAAATACATCTTGCTGTAGACTACCTTTTAGCAGATGAAGGAGGACTCTGTGGCAAATTTAATTTGTCTGAATGTTGTTTAGAAATTGATGATAAAAGTGCAGTAATTAAAAACATTTCAAAAGAAATCAGAAAGTTAGCCTATGTGGGAAATCGAGTGGACTCCTTTAATGGTGGAATAGTGTTTGGTCATGCAATGGGGATTGGTGGAAGAAAGCTAGGTTAATGATAATTTGCTCAATCACTGGGTTAATGTTTTTACCCTGTCTAATCCCATATCTAATTTGAACGATTACCTCCACAGTCCAAGCCAGTACCCAGATCCCTAAAGCAACCAGTCAAAAACAAACCAAAATGATGGTGATAGAGAGTGAAGAACCTGAACATGAAAATGCCAAAGAAATATATGAGAAGTTCCAAATATGTAGAAAAACTTATTTTCAAGAAGAGGTAACAAATTGATGTGAGCTAAAGCTTGATCAAAGAAATAAAGGGGGGAGTTGTTATCAATGAGTTCTATTCAAATGATCTCTGTTTTAGTTACTTAATTGTTAAAATTCCATTAAGGTTGTTAATGCTTGTTCTGTTTAAAGAATTTGCCTTATCCCTGTTTTAATATTGATTAATCATCTTATTTACTTCTATTTGTTAATTAAGAGTTTACTTTGTTACCTGTATCTTTGCTCCCATTCATCGGATAGTGTCTGAATATGCAAATAAAAAGAACACTGGAATTCTGGAAACTACGCAAGAACAAAGGACTCTCAAAGCAGAGAATCAAAGTGGGAATCCAGGACTGAAATCGCACCTCTGAACCGGTGCAAAAAGTAAAACTGTCCACCAAGGCAGCTTTATTTGGTCACCGTGACCTGGGGAGTGTTCCCCAATACTGGACAACTCCTGAATAACGAATCGAAAATGACTTCCCCAACAGGGGAAAGCCCGTGAAGGGGGTGTAAGAATCTGTCTGAAGTTCCCCTCATTTGCCTCACGATCGTCATAAGGACCCCGAGGACCTCACTGCAGTTCTGGCCTGCTCGAGGTGGATGCTTGCCAATCGTCTGCAGGTGCATTTTCCTGTGTCACCACGCCACGGTACACTGGCTTTGAGCAGTGTAATGGTGGTTCTGTACCTGAAGATTACATCTGCTTCATGGTCCCTGCTTCACGACAATAGCCTATGAATTTCTCCACCTCTTGGCCAAGTGGACTTTCTGGGGTAACTTTGGTGGTCCCCCACAGAAAATCTTTCATCTGCTTCGCAACCACCGTGACAGAAAGAGATCAAAGTCCCCTTCCAAGGACTGAGATTGAGACCCCTATATGAAGCCCCTCTCTATCTCTTTCTCTATCTCTTTCTCTCACTTTTAATCCCTCTATCGCATTTGCTATGGTCAATCAATAAAAGGTGCATTTGTTTTTACTGCTGAAATCCCCTCTGTGTTCTATTTTGCACTCTGAGATCAGTAAATGAACCATCACGACCCCCGCTTGTACGAGCGGATCGTGACATTGAATTGGCGTCACGGACAGGATTCTGATAGACGGAGGGGTTTGCAGGGTTGTGTGCAGTCTGTAATAGGGGAAGGACGTTTCGCTCCAGCCGCACCTAGCCTGTCATTCCCGAAAGGGTTGAACAGAGCTAGAAAGCAAGGGGGGTGACTCGAATTTCCCGCAAACTGCACACGCCTAAGTGATAAGCACCCCCATACTCAATTGATGGTTATGTCTTTGGAATTTCACAAAAGATCTCTTAGTGCAAAAAGGGGAAACGTTTTTGTGTTTGTGTGTCTCTGGACTGTCAGGGAAGGAAGGGACAACCTGAAGAAACTAAGCAGGGCCTCCCAAGCAGATTTTGTCTCTTCACCCACCCAGGGAAGCGAAGGGAGACACAGCCAAGCTGTGTGTGTGTGTAACTATTTCCTCCCTGTTGTGGTTTTGATCCCTTCACTGATGACTGAAAATCTTAGTACAGAAGACAAAGCTGCATTTTATGCATTACTTGCTAAACACAATGCCAAGCCTTCTCTGGGAGGAGAAGAGTGGGCACAAAGTAATTGGTTTAATTTGGAAAATATTATTGATAAAGTATGTTCTTTACAACATGAAACAAAATTTAAACTGGGCAAAAACAAAACTATTCTCTGCTCCATTTTGGGAGCTTGTCTTTCAGCAGCTGTAGAATGTCACTTTAAGTGAAGAAGTGAGGAAAAAGCTATAATAGACTCCCTTCAAAACCTAGTTGAAATTTTGCAAAAACAATGAAATGAAGAAAGGAATGAGATCTATGCGCTGAGAGCCGCCCTTAGAGAGGAACGTGTTAAAAACTCCTATAATGTTGATTCCTCTATGGAAACAGAGGAGGAGGAAACTCCTCACATTAAACAAATTTATCCCCATAAGGAACTTGAAGCAGTCAAGAACTGCAGGGAAATCTGCCGTCCTCACTTGGGACCCTTGGTTAAAACAGAATATAATTACATAAATGATGAAGATTTTGAACCACATATCACAACCAAACATATACCATACAGCGCTACTGAATTGGCTAAGCTAAAAAAGGAATACAGCCGCCTCCCACAAGAATCAGAAACAGAGTATGTCTTCCGAGTGTCCCTCACTGGTGGAGATCAAATTAAATTAACTGAACACGAGGCTAATGGATACTGGGGACATGGAGTTTTCTTAACAACAGGTGATAAGCGTGATGCTGGGTCCCTAACACAGCGCGCGGCTTTTTGGGCCGGGGGAATAAATCCTCTGGAAAGGGGAGACCCCTTAGCCATAACTACTACCCCTGACCAACTCCTAGAAAGCGTTCAAAAGGCCACCTGTCTGCAAATGATCCATGAAAAGAAATTGATTCCTGTTTTTGAATCCCCGATGCAATTACCAGTGAAACCAGAACTCATGACCCCTTTAATTCGGGGGCTTCCAGAACCACTCAAACCTACAGCAATTACTTTAAAAAAGACCATAATGGCATTAGATCCTGTGGAAAGGCTGGAAAGAGTCCTTGGAAGTCCATGCAACCAAACTGAATCTACCAATCCTGGGTTTACTCCATATTCAACCCCCTCTCAGCCCCCAGCTTCTCAATCTAGCTCACCTGCCAGTAGCTGCAAAGTTTGGACATGTGGGGATGTTGCCGTAGATTTAATTAATTACAATAGACAATATGGGCCTGTGAAAACCCAGGAGGAGAAATCAGAAAAAATAAAAGGTGTTTGTTTTATTGGGACCCCTCACAGTGAAAATTCAGAGAAGGGAAAACAGATCTCTAACCGCCACCATTGGTGGCTGTTGGGCATTAAAAAGGGAGTCCCCAGAGAGGTGATGGATGGTTTGCCCCTTGAAAAATTACAAAAAATAATAACTAACTGGCACTCTCGAAAGCCAAACTTATCAACTCAACCCAGTGCACCTCTGCCTTCTTGAGATCCAGACAGTGAACCAAAACTAACCCTCTTTCAGCCTCTCCCTGGTAATTCAGGTTGTGAATCAAAACAAACACCACCCCAGGGAAACTAAATTCTCTGTTTCTTAACAGTGGGTGAAGAAATGGAGTATGGATGTATTTGAGAATGCTCACTAAAAATAAATCAGGAGATATATTGATCACTGCTATTACAGACCCCAAAAGAGTATTTGTAACCTTTTTGGTTGACACTGGGGCTCAAATCTCTGTGCTAACAAAAAGGGATGCCCTGAAGTGTGGGGTTGTTCCAACAAAAAGACAATGCTGCATTCTTAATGCTCTGGGAACTACAGAATCTATGAATATGGCTTTAGTAAAACTTATGCTTCCTGGAGAAGCGGATCAGTTGGTTGTCAAAATGGTAATTGGAGATATTCCAAACAACTTATTAGGGATGGATGTCCTTGCTGGAAGGCAGTGGGAAGATTCTGAGGGATTTTTGTGGTCATTTGGTACACCGCCAATTAACATTAGATTACTTCAAACAGCACCCACACAAGCTTATAGTAAAGCTACTAATGTGAAACAATACCCCCTCCCTTCTGGCGCCAAAGAGGGCATCAAACCAGTTATACAAGACTTGCGAGACCAAGGAGTAATTGTTAATACTCATTCTCTTAATACTCATTCTTAATACTCATTCTCTCACTCTCCAGTGTGGCCTGTTCGAAAACATAATGGGAAGTGGCAACTAACAGTAGATTTTCACAGGCTCAATGCCAACACAGGCCCTCTCACAGCAGCGGTTCCAAATTTAGCTGAATTAATAACATCAGTTCAGGAAAAGGCTCACTCTATCATGGCAACTATAGATGTCAAAGACATGTTTTTTTTATGATACCTATACAGCCAGAAGACATGGACCATTTTGCCTTCACAAGGGAAGGACAGCAATGCATTTTCACTAGACTTCCACAAGGGTACAAACATTCCCCCACCATGGCTCACCAGGCTTTAGCCAAAGAATTAGAGAAAATACCCAAACCTGATAATATGGATGTTTACCAATACATCGATGATATCCTGGTGGGAGGAGATGAAATAGGAGTAGTGGGGGATACCCAACAGGATATAATCTCCCATTTGGAAAGTCTGAATTTGCAAATTCCCTCTGAAAAAAATCCAAAAACCTTCTCAGGAAGTGAAGTTTTTGTGAATTTGGTGGACAGGAGGTATGACATGTGGTCCACCAGATACGCTAACCTCTTTAGATCAGATTAAAATGCCTGAATCCAGGAAAGCAAGCTCTAGGACTATTAGTGTTCTGGAGAAGACACTCCAGATTCCTCAATAATTGCCAGGCCCTGTTATGACTTGCTGAGGAATGAAGTGAAATGGGATTGGACCCCTGCTCAGGAAGAAGCAATGAAATTGCTGATTTTTGAAGCAATAGTTCATCAGGCACTAGACTCTATCCATCCTACAGACCCCTTTCAGGTAGAATGGTGATTCCCTTCCTCAGGGTTATCCATACAAATGGCAATGGGTCCTGAAGGTCCAAGAAGGCCTGTTGGTTTTTATTCCCGTGGTTTCAAAGATGCTGAGGAAAGATACACCATCTGGGAAAAGGGGTTGTTTGTAGACAGCTTAGCTCGCATAGAAATGGAAAAAATTACTCGACAACTACCAATTGCATTGAGGGGTCCTTTCAAAGTAATCAAAGCTGTCATGACTGGGACCCCTCCACCTGAGGGGGTCACCCAGAGAGCCTCAGTTAGAAAGTGGTAGGCTCAGATTGAACATTACTGTAGCATTTTTTCAATACCAGAAGGACTAAACTTAGTAATCCAAGAAACGGAGAGCTTGGGCAACACCCAAGAAAAACCTGCCCCTGTGATTAAAGTAGCCCCTCCTTTCTCCCCTGAACAATCAACAAATTCTTGGTTCACTGATGCCTCTGCTAGGCGGGAGGGAAAGGTGTGGAGATACAGGGCAGCAGCCTTCCACATTTCCTCTGGTGAACAAATTATTACCGAAGGGGAAGGCAGTGCTCAGGTTGGGGAACTGATCACTGGAGTGTTTTCCAACATGAGGCACAAAATACCTCTCTTGTCTGCATTTACACTGACTCCTATGCCGTGTACAAAGGATGTAGTGAGTGGCTTCCATTTTGGCAACAAAATGATTGGGAAGTTAACAGAATTCCAGTTTGGCAAAAGGAAAAATGGCAAGAAATTTTTAATATTGCAAGCCAAGGAAATTTTGCCATAGGGTGGGTAGCTTCTCGCCAAACAGATGAAAATCCAGCAGGAGAACGGAATAATAAAGCTGATGAGTTAGTGAGACTTAGTCCCCTAAAGAAGGAACAAATGACAGAGGACTGGGATCAACTATTGGAATGGCTGCATGTAAAAAGACAGCACACAGGTGCAAAAGATCTGTACAAGGAAGCTCATGCTCGGGGTTGGCCTGTCACCAGGTAATATGTGTAAAACATGTATATCTGCCTGTGAACAATGTTGTAGAAGACTGGGAAGATACCCTATGGAAGATGACCCTCTGCATTTAAGAGAAGGCAAAGGCTTGTGGGATGCATGGCAGCTAGATTATATTGGCCCCTTTAAGAAGTCAGGAGGTAAACATTTTGTACTGGTAGGAGTAGAGATTACACCTGGGCTAGTCCAGGCCAATGCTTTTAAAAGAGCCACAGGAGCTAATACTGTCAAAGCATTGCAGGAGTGGTTTGGAACATTCCCAAAACCTCAGGAAATGCAGTCTGATAACAGATCCCACTTCACTGCTAGAGTCGTACAGGACTGGGCAAAAAGTGAAGGGATTAAATGGATTTTTCACATCCCTTACTACCCTCAAGCTAACAGGATCGTAGAAAGACCAATGGTCTCTTGAAACAACTTCTGAAACCACAGGAGGGAAATTGGGATATCCGGTTATGGGAAGCAGTTAAAGGAGTGAATGGTAGATGGGGACTAAACGGGTGTCCCAAAATTACTGCTTTCTGCCCAACAGCTCCAAGCATGATCCATTCACTACAGGGACCTGATGATCCTAAGAATCCTGCACATTACCCTGGACAACCGGTTCTGGTGGATCTTCTTACTGTAGGGGAAGTACCCCTAGTACTAAAATCCCCTCTGAATAAATATGCATGGGTAGCTTCTGATGCCCTAGGGAAAGAGCATTGGATAAATCCACGCTGGATAATTCCATCATTCTAACCATTGTCTCTGCCTCGTAGTGGCAGGATGTTTCTGTTGTTTACTTTTACAGAAGAACCCCGAGGGACATGAGGATCATCTGAATGATGATAAAACTGGTGATATTTTTCTGCATCCTACCACAATACCATGGCCAGGATTCTTCGGAGTGGCCGTGGTCTGAAGCTATCACCAAGCACACAAATGTTTTAGGATCTTATCCCAAAGATCACCATCTGAACTGAGCAACTGTAGTGCAGCATGGCTCTGAGGCATACCATCTAAATGAGTGGGGATGGGATCGGAAGGAGTGGATCAAAACGCTAAGTGGAACAGTGGGCAAAGTAAATCTGATAGCATGCAGAAGAGTTGAAGGATCTCTCCATGAGAAAGCCTCCTCCACTACAATTGCTGGAAAGTTTTTAGAAGCAGGTGGAGAAAATTATTTGTATATCCCTACAGCAGAACTGTACCCTACAGAAAAGTGGAATTGTACTAAACAAATTCCCCTTACCCTGTGCTGCCCTCAAGAGTATGTGGGTAATTACACTTCAGGCCCCAGAACCAACAATATTGCAATTACAAGGGATTGTATTAATGAACCAACTGATTGTTGGTATAGTTTTGGTTTTGTCAAACCAACTTATGTGACATGCCGTTGGCTAAATAACTTGACGGATCCGTTGGGTTTTAAAGGTCTAGTTTACAAATTTAAGATAAACCCTATAACAAAGCCCACACTGAGTACAGTAGTTACCCCCCAACAGGTGAAAGAGACTGAAAACTCCTTTTTTCAATATGATACTGAATGGTCCCAAGCTTTTGCTCATTTTACTGGCTCCATGGGAAATGTGAAAGACTTAAACCTCTCAGCTGTTGTTATGCATTAAAATCAGGTATATACTAGGCAGGAATGGGAAAACCAAAAAACTGGCAGCTTCAAGGGATAGTGGGAGAAAAAATTAGTATAGGGTGTTGAATGATTAATGGAACCACCTATAGGAAGGCAACCTCCATCAGTGTTCTGACAAACCAAATATATAAGCACAAAGAGGTCCACACACACCCAAGCATGCAGGATTGTTGGCACAATTTCACACTAGCACAAACTGTAGAAGTAGTTTGTCTTTGGGCCAAAAATACTCAAGGGCTTTCTTTTAAGTTTAAAATAAATGTTATAGCCCAATTTACTACAGCTCATATTACCATCACTCCAACCCAACCACTGGTTAGGCTTAGCCTGAGAATTTCTGAAATCGGACCATGTATAATTAGGAAGACAGGACAACAACAAATACTGTTCAATCCGGCATGGTCTCTTAAGCAAGCCAAATTGCTGATGCAAAATAATGTCTCAGAAATTCAGCCAGCTTGTTCACCTTTCTTGCAGACTTCCTTTGAAGGCTGGACAGTCTGGTTGCGAAAGTGGAACTCTTAAAAAGTGGACACTTAGAGACATAACTGGTGTTATGGGAACAGGATTGGGAATTCTAAATAGTATTGATTCAGAATTAATACTGAATAAATTGGCTGCCACAACTAGAGACTTGACTAAATTACAACAACCACTACAGCTGTCCTTCTTGGCTTTGGGAACACATCAGTGGTTGTTATCAAACATATTACCAAATTGGGAAAAGGTAAATGTGAATGACCATAAATTGGCAATTGATGCACTCAGTGCTAAACAAAACAATGTTTCTTTGGCCCTCAGCTGTATCCAGGCTCCACTGTGGATGCAGTCAGTTGCTGCCTCTATTGTAAGAGAAGGTAAAGAAGGTACTTTTCCTACTGAAATATGGGAAATAATTTGGGACAATGCCACTGACTTTGAAAGAGAATTCCAATCCTGGTGGAACTTAGTGACTTTTACTTACAACCCCATTACAAACACAGACACAGCTTTTGTGTTAACCATACGTAATGCCTCAGTGCATTTGATATTCTCTATCATTGCATTAGGATTGAATCATGATGGAGCTATTCTCTACCCTTCAGAGCATAGGGAATGGGCCCGTCAGATTGGTGAGAAATGGCAAACTGTTAACTTAGAATCCTGTATTGTCCGAGAACAACAAGGGTTTATCTGTGAAAGTAATGCAATTATAGCTCAAGATATTTGTCTGGACACTAAGCAAAATATCTGTCAATTTGAAATTCATCCTAATGAGATCCCTGAAACAGTCCTTATATATAGATATAGATATAGATATATATATATATAGGTAATGGTTGTGCATGCTTTAGAACTACTTGTGATATGGTATTTGTTGAAAATGTAGTAGTAGATACTAAAAATCATTCAAATTTTTGTGCTTGCAATTTTACTAAAATCACAGGATGCAATTTTTCTTATAAAGCTCCAGTTACCTCTCATTACCTTTTGCAATCAAATTACACACTGATTCACAGACTATCGCCTACTCCCATTGGAATGAACCTTACTTTGGTAAAGAAATTGTTGCTTCACCAGCACTTAATAGAAATTTTGGAAAAGATGAAGAAAGATGGGCAGAAAACCCTGATAACTGTTCATCATAAGGTGAAGGAACTACATCGTGTTATAGAAAGGGTAAGAAAAGATGTAGAACACAGGAGGTGGGATACTCTTTTTGGGTGGTCACCTACTGCCACAAGTGCCTTGAACAAATGGTGTCATCCCATCATTGTCCTTTTGATTTTAGTTTTAATTGGTTTTCTTTTATCAGCAATTTTATTCATTACAACTGGAGAATGATGAAACAGTTAACATGGCTGATGTCCATAATTAATCCTCATAACCTGGCAGATGTCCTTTCTGCTATGGACATCCCCAAGGCTATTGACACAAGGCGATTATAAAATTTGAATGTATGTTTTGAAATTATTTTCTTTTGTAATCTTGTGAAAAAAACTTTTGATTATTTGTGATTTGTTTTGAAAGAATTATTTTAATTAACACTGATTGTTATTATTGTTTTGATTATTAATCATCTGTTTAATAATTAGATATGTGTTTATTGTTTCCTTTTCTTTTTTTACTTTTCCTTTCCCTTCTTTCTCTCTCTCTCTCTCTACATGCTGTCTCTGTTCTTCGGGATAGACTACCAACGTTGATGAGTCCTGAAGACTTTGCAAGGACACTATGAAGATCCCTTAAAGACAATTGTGAGTCACGGGGTGATGTAAGAGTCTGTCTGAAGTTCCCCTCATTTGCCCCACGATCGTCATAAGGACCCCAAGGACCCCACTGCAGTTCTGGCCTGCTCGAGATGGATGCTTGCCAATTGTCTGCAGGTGCATTTTCCTGTGTCACCACACCACAGTACACTGGCTTTGAGCAGTGTAATGGTAGTTCTGTACCTGACATTTCTACCTGCTTCATGCTCCCAGCTTCATGGCAATAGCCTATGAATTTCCCAACCTCTTGGCCAAGTGGACTTTCTGGGGTAACTTTGGTGGTCCCCCACAGAAAATCCCTCATCTGCTTCACAGCTACCATGAAAGACCGAGATCAAAACCCCCTCCCAAGGATTGAGACTGAGACCTCTGTACAAAGCCCCTCTCAAGGACTGAGACATGAGACCCCTACAACCCTAGCAGGGGGGGCTGGGGCTGACTTAACCAAAGCGAGATGTTTGTCTGCAGGCGTGGTCGTTGGACCAAGAAGACAATGGCTCTCGCTTACTGCTGAGAACATGGACTACCTGTTCCCCCTTGGTGGCTTCAATCAGGATATTCTTATAATCTGTTCTCCCCACAATGGAGGACTCTATAAAAACCCTGAGTTAACCAGAGATTTTAAAAGAGACTCTCCCCAATGTGAAAGGCACACTCATCAACCGAAACACCAGGATTTCATCTCCACGTTTGGTAGCTATATCCCCTTTTTCCTCTCTTTCTTTCTCAATCTATTCCTCTCACTCTTAATCCCTCTATCACATTTCCTATGGGCAATCAATAAAAAGTGCATTTGTTTTGATTCATACTGAAATCCCCTCTGTGCTGTGTTTTGCACTCTGAGATCAGTAAACAAACCATTATGACCCCCACTTGTATGAGCAGATCGTAATAAGAGGCAGCAGGATCATGGAGTGCAGGCCCCTGCCCTGCACAGACAACACAAGGGTGGCAGCCTGGGCATCCCCGGGAGCGGTGTCCAAAGTCTCCTGGAGCTGCAGCAGGCTCAGAGCTGTGATCATGGCAGTGGCCACAGAGCTCTGGGGAAAAGTCCCGGCCCTGGCTTGGGGCTGGGCCAGAGCCCAGGGAGCAAATGAACTTGCAGCTGCTGCCCCAGAGCAGGGACGAGGAGGGGCAGTGGTGGCTGGGAGAGTGTCAGGGCAAGGGCCTGCAGCACCAGGACACAGGCGGTGTCTTGATGCTGCTTGGAGGCAAGGTGAGCTGGGATGTGGTGATGGACTTGTTCCCTGGGAGGGTGGTGGGCCCTGGCAAGCTCCAATGTAAACTGAGAATTAAAGTCGGAGGGGTTTAGTGATAGTTGGTAGAGGTAGGGATGATGAAATGAGGGGCAGTGAAATGGACAAACACTTGCCAATATTACTCCAATTCAAATGCTGTAGTCAGGCTAGAAATAGAAATATAGGAAGGAGGGGAAAAGATCTTGAAGAAATGCAGGCTTGAATTAAAAATCGAAAAATCGAAAAATTTTTGCATGTGAATATCAAAAATTGAACTGGCTGACAAGAAGTGCAGGGAGAGGGACAGAAGCTTGCCCATTTAATCTTCATTGAAATTGCAAGTTTATATTTTCCTTTCCCAAAAGGAAGTCTTTTCTCTGAAATCTTGAAAATAGGGAACAAAGTCTATGTCAGGAGAGGAGATATGATAAGAAACAGTGCAAATGAAAACCAAGGAAATTTGGAACCGGAGTGAGAGAGGCCACATGGACTGAGATGAAATGAGCGGCAGTGAAAAGGACCAACACTTGACAAAAGTACTCCAATTCAAAAGCTGAAATCAGGCAAGAAAGGTAAATAAAAGAGAAGAAAAGAAATTGATAAAAAAGCAAGCTTAAAAGGAAAAAGGGAAAATTCACACACAACATGAAAATTCAAAAATGGATGGGATGACAAGAAGTGCAGGGAAAGGGACAGAAGCTTGCCCAATTAATCTTCACTGTAATAGCAAGATGTCATTCCATATCCGAGAGAAAAGTCTTCCTTTCAGGAAAAAGAATGAAATCTTTAATACAGAGAAAAAAGTCGAACAAACGCTCAGGAAATGATACATGATGAAACTGTGTGAATGAAAACGACCGAGAAAATTTGGGACAGGAGGGACCGTGACCAAATGGACTGAGATAAAATGAGGGGCACTGAAAAGGAACAACACTTGTCACAGTTATTACAAATCAAATTCCGATGTCACGCAAGAAATTGAAATAATGGAAGGAGAAGATAAAAAACTGAAGAAATGCAAGGTTAAAATGGAAAAAATATTTTGAAA
>JANEHK010000407.1:2430-28381 GCA_025960845.1 Tachycineta bicolor | reverse complement strand
CCCGGCACGATGGCGAAGCCGCCGCTGCCGGCCGCTTCCCGCCCCTCCGCCCTCTGGCCCCGCTCCCGCCCTGTCATCCCCCGGCCTTGCACCTTCCCCATGAAGCTGTGGCTGCTGGTCAACAGCCCGAGCGTCCGCTCGGTGCGCTGGGACGCCCGCGGCGATGGGCTGTTCATCGACCAGGGGCTCTTCGAGCAGGAGCTGCTGCGCGTGGGGCCCAGCGCCGCCGGGGAGGAGGAGCTCTTCAAAACCAAGAATTTCGGCAGCATCATCCGCCAGCTCAACCTGTACGGGTTCCACAAGGTGACGGTGATTCCGGCCAGCGGCGTGGTCGGGTCGGGGCCTAGTCCGGCCATGGCGGGGGGCGATACCGGCTACGCTGATGGGCCCCTGCACCACTTCTGGAACCCGCATTTTCGCTACAACCGGCCCGACCTCCTCATAAAGATCAAGAGACTGACCAAGGCCAACAGGGAGAAGCTGGACGCTGGCCTGGAGGTGACCAGCCGCCTGCCCGTCGACTTGCAGTACATTACGGGAAGGGGACTTGGTGCTGTCGCTTACGTCCCTCGGCGGTGTCGGAAGGACCGGTGAGATGGGCGGGTCGTGGCTGGTGGGCCTGGGGTGGCATGGGCTTAGAAAATGGGCACTGCACTGGGGGAGAAGCGAGCCACCTGCCCTTGCTCTGTTGACACAGTGTAAGAAAAGGGTTGTTCTTCAGGAAGGTAGATCTGCTGGCAGTAGACACAAGGAGTGTAATTAGCGATTGCTATGACTGTCCTGTCCGTATATAAATACACAAATATCAATATATGTACCTGAATATCTATAGACCTCTCACTGTGTAAGTCACAGGTCCTGCTTGTATTATCTACAGTGAATCACGTGGTTTGCATGTGTTTCAGTAGACTGCCGACAAGATACACATGCCAAACTATCCTTAGATAAAAGGTGCAACATGCATCCTTTGGTATGTTTAAAATCTTAGTAATTAAAAAAAAGTTGCCAGAAACACGAGTTCAGTGTGCTTTGAAAGGGAAGAGGCCAATCAAAAGAAAATACTGCAGCAGTTCTGCTTTTTACATCTTGTATTGTCAGCTGTGGGAAACCGTATACAACATAGAGAAGAATGGAAAGGAGAAAGGAAGACTTTGAGATCTACTTTAGGAACACACACAGATTGAGTTTCAGTGTACTCAAATTCAGGAAAAAGTTCATAGAGAAGTCAGTTATCTCAGTAAAATGTTGCTTGATGCAATTTGCTAAGAGCTAACATTCAAAACATAACAGTTTTCTAAAATATGAATTGTTAAGTAACACTCGTTCGCATGAACTGAAAATATATCCATGGATACTTCGTAAACTTCAAAACTTTGTATTTTCCTACAAATGATATTTCATCGGGCTCTGTTTCTCTTTGTTATTTTGTTTGAAATTAGCTTCTGATCTTATTTCACATCACTCACATTACATAGCTCTTGCCCATATTGCTTTTCTGATAACACTAAGATGTGCTAACAAGAGGCCTGCCTTAGATATCTGAAAGACCCTTTTCACCTTTTATCCAAAGAAAAGTTCCCCAGCCTAGGGCATCAAATTGTAGCGCAATTACCTGAGCCATTACTGGGATGGCTGAGGATGGGTAGGATACTGATCACGCAGCCCAGCAGAGACCAATGTGACACTGGTGCCCTGCATTAGCACAACAAGGGGAAACAGATGAGATAATCCAGAAGATCTTCCTAATTGTGGAATGGGAATGAGTTCAGAGAGCCTAGAGTTTTTGTAAAGCTTGTGCAAAAGGCTGTGTCTGATTCACGTAAAGATGGAAGCTGTTTCTCTGCAGTACGTAGAGGCTTGGCTGCGGCCAGCACTCCTCACTGCTCTCTGCTCCACATGGGTAGGCAGTTCCTACCCAGATCTTCAGTCTGTGCTGTCATCTTCCTCTAAGAACATTTTGTAATAGTGAGGAGCAAATGCAGCTAAGAGAAATAAGACATAGCACCTCAAACCTGCAGGGCTTTTTTAGAGATTTAAGTACAGTACCCAAACAGGCACCTAATTCACAGCCTGAAGTGTTCTTCCACAAGTTTACCATTGCAAATCACTGAGTCCTGGTGCTGCCTAAGGATACCATGGGTCCTTCAGATCCCACACTTGCTGTGCCACACGTGGAAAGAAATGCTGGACCAACTTATGTAAAACTTAATGTGTTCAGGGCAGATACTATGAGAGAAGGTTCCATGGCTTTTGCAATTCTGGGGTTCAGATTAGATGATCATAATGCTGCTTTCTGGTCTCAGTTCCCCTGAATCAGAGCCAAAAATCACACATACAAAGTCCTTTAAATAAAGATTTAAAAGTCTAATTGTTGCAATGCACATTTCACCAATTTTAAGTTACTGACTTGTAACTTGGGGTTTTTTTTCCCCCATTGTCCTCTTAGTGGACATAAATGAAAAACCTCTGACCACCACTCTCTCTCCATTTTACCTGTGGCCATGGCAAACCCTTGCATGAAGAAGATGAATTTCTTAAATTATCATGAGCCACAGTTATTGTGCCTTTGATAATGGTGAAGGATTTAAACTACATTCTTAAAGACACGTTTGTTCCTCTTTTGGGAGAGTCACTCAGACCTTAATTGTACTTAATGAAAACTTACTTTATAAGGCAGAGAGAAAGGGAAGGAATGGGAGGGTTTCTCCATCTTTTAAAAAGCACACAGAAGAGAGATGTCTAAAGGAAAATGCAAAATAACAAATGCTGCATACTGTCATCTCACCAAGTACATATCATCTTACTTTGTGCTGCAAGTGGGAACAGCAGCTGGCAGTTGAAGCATGTTTAAAAATAAAAACCACCAGTCTACCAGAAGATTTTAAGTGTAATATCATCAACAAATCTTGGGAACTCATTGTACAGGGCCACTGTGCAGTGCTTAGAGCCACAGGAAACATCCTAGCTGTCTGCTCAGGGGGCAGAAACATCATGACATGACAACAGCCACAACAGAGTGAGCACAGCCGGTGCTAGAAGAGGGGAAAAGACAACAGCTAGGCTCCAGAAACACCAGAAGCCTGGGAAGGAAAGCATCTTCTAAAACTTGAGGCAAATCAGACACATACAAGAAGAAATGCGTATCTGAATTGGAAATAAATTTAAAGAGGCACTGGTGGCCCTACGCTATGTCTAGGACTGCAGCCATCCAGCAGAAGTTCTGCTCTGTCTCATTGCCTGCCAAGCATGGTGTGCCTCTTCTCCTGCAGCTGATGTCATAGTCAATGCTGTGACATTCCTGTCTTCCATTCCCCCAAATCCCTGTGACACAGCAGAGCTGGCAGAGTTCACTCTGACCTGTGACTCCCTGGAGGACCAGGTTGCTTATGGATAATGGAATGTCCTTGCTTCTTCTTCTGCCCAATGAGACCCCACACAGGACTTCTCACTGCATATATGAGAAGTTTATACTGCTGCTAAGTCACCAGCATGGCATCTGCCAAACAAGTTGTGTTTGCCACCAGCCTATGAACATAATGAGAAGCAGAAGCACAGCAGCTTATTCAGTTCCAAGCAGCTCATTCAGGTTTTGTTGGCTGATTTAAATTACTTTTCTTTCAGCTTCTTAAAGGTCAGCCGCTTCTAGGTAATAGTGTACCCTCAAACTCGTAACTGGAGACCTAAAAGTAGGCTAATAGGTGAATAACCCAAGGGATGGATGGATGGATGGATGGATGGATGGACAGACATGGGTGGATAGGAGAACAAATAGAATGTTTTCTCCGTCCCTAACAGCATTATTCCAGCACACTGAAGTCCTGTAAAAGTATACCATTTCAAGAGACTTCTGCCAAAAATGTAGAGGGAAGGGAGAAAAACAAGACATTATTCTGTATTTTAAATTAAGGGGATTGTTCTTTGGTGCCATTAACTGTTGCAGTTCCATTTATTTTTTTACAAAAAAGCTAAAAAATCTAGTTTAAAAAAAGGAAAAGACTAGTGAGAGATTTTAAAAAGCAATTGATATGACCAGAAAATTGTTGCCAAACTTGCCAAGTTTAAAAAACCCAAATAACTAAGAACATAAAACATTCCGGTGTTTTTTGGTTTTTTTGGTTTTTTTATGGAGCAGTCACAGTGTTGCCCTGGAAGTATAATTTAATCTGTATTCTTTATTTGAATTAAGACATTTAAAACCCCTAAACTGTCTAGTGTACAATATATCCTGTTTCGGGTTTTCTACCTCCCAGGAGCAAGAATCAAAAGTTAGGCAGTAAATGCTTGTAGATAAAGGACTTGACTCTTTGGTAATCTCTGTGCAGGACATTTCCAGTGGCCGAGCTGGAAAAGAGAGACCTCAGTTGGATGAGCAACATGACAGAAAGACAAGGGAGGTCAGGAGGAGTTGGTCAGGTTTACAAAGGAAGAAGCAGGGACATGCCTCTACACCACACTATGAAGGAGCAGAAGCAAAACTCATACCTGGACGTCTGTTATAGGCAAGGCTTCTTAGTTTAGACAAATTGCCAACAGGGATAAGAGCAACCTGAAGAAACATCCTTAAGTGCCAGAGAAGAAGTTGGTATGTACCCTGTTATCGAACAGCCTGTTGCCAACGTGTCTGCTGCAGGTCCATTCGTCATGGGCAGAGACTTACAGCAGAGAATGGTGTTTGAATGGTCTCAGTGACATTTTGGCTCTTACTTGAGGTCAGTGGCCAAAATGCTATGAGGCTCGAAGAGGTTAATTCTCACCTTCAACCTGTAAACCATTTATAAATCATTTATTAAATACAACTCTTCAAATTGCTGGACTGCTTAGTGTTTTCACTGCCATGTGTGCGTGACATTAATAAGAGTATGGAATCCAGCAGGTAGAAGGAATATAACTATGTTTTGGTGTTCCTGATGACAAACCGAGATTTGACTGTCCCACTTTAAAATACACAAAGCAAAACTGCACTGTCTTTTTTATCCTGAAATGTAAATATCAGTATAGCAGGTTTTGTTTCTGAAGAACACATTTGGAATTCCAGTTTGGAATTCTAAATGTTCATTAGCTTTAAATCAACACTGTTGAGCAATCTTGATCAATAGTTCAAATAATTCTGTTAAAATAGTGTCTTTTTTTTTTTCTTTGTTCATTAGTATTAGCCATTGGACTGCTTAGATCTTATTTCTGTTGGTGTTTTCTCTTCACTTATTTTGTGTAACTGCATCTGTGATACCTTACTGTAAGTTAGTTAACTGGTGTCTTTATTTATAAATCTGTTATTACATTTATTTATTAGCGTTATGATTAGAAAAATAATGGATAAATATTACAACTAACAGAGTAGGAACAGGAAACCATTTTTAACCACACTTCTTAATGGCTCTATAAGGAGATAAAACAGTACAGCAAGTAAAGTTTAAGGGTGACATATGAGCGAGCCATAACGTAAGCTCCACTGGCCATTTTATCTGTTTTACTATAAACATTCGATTATGTCCAGCCCCTACACTAAAATAATACCAATACCAATTGCAAAGTCAGCTTCTGAGGATTTGAAGGCATGTTGAAATTTGTGCATTGATAGTTTGCGTCCAGGAAACACACTGGAAGAAAAATCCATCTCACTGCTTAGCCTAAAGAAATCACAGTAAGGAGGAGAGCCCGTGGTCACCTTTGCCAGAACTGGATACAGATTGGAGGGCAGTAGGCAGTAGGCCATGGTGGAGCAGAACTTGAGTGGGAAGGGACATGTTATTGTGGGGTTTACAGACATTTCTGACAAGAAGAATAGAGAGGATTGGGAATCCCCAGTCTGTGTACACAGCCCGAGAACTCAAAACACTTTCCAGAACAAAAAGTTTAATTTTTTTAAAGCAACTAAAAATTAAATCCTACAATGCAAACTACAGTGTAAGTTTACTCCATTGACTGCTGAAGCTGTTAGTTGCACAGTAGCACTAGTGGAGTCCTAATCTGGAACAAAGGTCACGAAGGCTCCGATTGAACAGACAGAAAGGCAAATAGACATAATGAGAGCTGTTGCCTTTTAATCAAAAGACAGAACACAGAAGAAGACATCATGGGTGCTATGAGGAGCTGATTTAGTTTTGTTACACCTCAACAATGGATGTCAGAGGCACCTGAAGGAGAGGTTGCACATGTGCCACGTGCAGGAGGCAGCTAGAAGAAGCCTTGTTTTTGCGAGGACTTTGCCTGGCAACACCTCACACAGGTCAGACAGTAGGAGACACTGAGCACCCCAGGGGTGCTTCTCCAGTCAGATGGCGAAAGGTCAGACTGGGACAATGGTCTCCTGTCAGCAGGCAGACTTTGGGAGGGGCCACAGGAATAAACACCTAACTTGGTAACAAGCAGTCCACGACTTTTCGAAACTTGCTGTTTGAGTGGGGCTGTTTGGATTGGGGCTTTTTTAAGACTGCGCTTTTAAGGCTTGGTTTTTTTGAGACTTTCTTTTCGAAACTTGCTTTTGAGTCGGGGCTTTTTGAGTTTTATGTTTTTTGCCCTAGCCCCAGGCAGCCTTTTGACTCTCCTGCCCTCGCTGGCTCTTGCTCGCCCTGGCCTCTGTCCTGCGTCCCTGTGTCCCTGCCCAACGCCCTGCCTGCTTTGTCTCTGCATCCCTGCCCTGGCTCCCTGCGTCCAACCTTGCTGCCTTGGTGGAGCCGGGACTCTGGCTCGTTCGGACCCGGCCCGTGCACACACAGGTAGCCCGCACACCCCTGCTGCCTGGACAGCACTCCCCTGACTTGCTGAAGCTAATGCCCTCTCTTCCTCTCTGTCTTGTCTTTCTCTCTCCCCTCTCCCCCCTTCCTCCTCCTTTTCTGTCTCTCCTAGCCCTCTTTCGTTTGGGTAACTCACTTTTCCTTTCCCTTTCCCTTTCCCTTTCCCTTTCCCTTTCCCTTTCCCTTTCCCTTTCCTTTTTCCTTTCCATAAACAGTTCATAGATAAAATGTTTGCCTCGTTTGGTTTAATTTCATTCCCAGCCATCCATTACTAAAAGAACCCCTCGCAGTTCCCCACAGTGGAATGCAAAAGGTGCCCCAGGTGGGTCTGGGCTGAGGGTTGTGCTGCGGGTGCTGACAGAGCCATGGGTGTCTAGACGCTGCAGACCCCAAGACTGTGGCCCCACAGACCACATGGACTTCAAGGAGGAGCTGTGCAAGTTCCACTTAAAGATCTTCACCTGTGAGGGCAAGCTCAGCAGGTGGGATTTTTACAGCCTTCTCAAGGACTTCTGAGATTTTGGGGGGAATTCTGCCTCCCACTATGGCAGACCTCAGGGGATGAGAGGGACAGGAGGGACTTCATCTTAGCCCTGAAGCTTGGAGGGTGGGAAGTGTTTCCTCGGTGTAGGAATGCATCTTGGTTTTGTCTTACTGTGATTGTTATTTTTTTACACAGTCAGTATAACTCCTTCTGGCAAGAGCGCAAGCCTGGATCCCGACCTGCACTACAACACATTGCTGGCTACTAGGGGTGGGTGCTCCCTGATCTGGGGCTGTAAGGTAGATGCCAGGCTGGGCTGGAAGAATGTGCAGGCTTGAGAAAAGGAAGACCAGTTGGCCTGGGAGAGAGCTGGGGTGATTACTGCAGACCTAGAGACATCTTCAGGGGATTGTGGCTGGGACAGGCACAAGTGTTGGCCCATTTACTGCTGCCTTTGTGTGGTGGAGTGGCAGCAGCATGGCCTTGGACACCCCACTCCATGAGAACTGTTTTCCAGTGGATGCTGGGTTTGGTGGACCTTTGGGGACAATGATACACCCCCATTGCCTCAGACTGTTGTGTGGTGACACTCTCTTTCTGAGGGACAGCCAGAGTATTTAGCCATGTTTTGAGGGGCGTGGCTGGGCTCATCAGGACCCTCAGCTCCGTGACACCTCATCCCTCTCTCTGGAATACCCCCCTCTTAGGGACCAGAGAGGGGGCTCCTGAACTTTCCAGGAGCCCCAGGGCTGTGACAACCCCCACTTTTGTGGAATAGGACTTTGTGGCACCATCAGGGCCATGGGACCTCACCACTCCTGCCAACCCTGTCCCCTCAATACATGTGGTCACCCTGTCCCTGAAAGGGGTGCAGGTCCTTAGCATGAGGGCTCTCCCTTGTGTCCCAGGCAAGTGCCCTCCCAGTGCTAACTGCTTCAGTCATCCTTGGTGTGCCTGTCCTCCCTGCAACTTCCTCAGCTTCCTGCTCAGTCAATACCATTCCAAGACACTCTGGAGGCAGCTTGTCCAGCTGTGCCCCAGAGACCCATTCCCTCGGTAATGGTAGCCCATTTTTCAGTGTTGGCATTTGCTTTCACTTTGGTTTGTGTCCCCAAAGAGAATCTATCATTGGCTGAAATCACTCTGCAGCACCTGACTCCCTACCTGCTCCTTTCCTTGCACCTCCTAAACCCCAATGCCCACATCCTTCTCTATCTTGTTGCCAGGATTTCCATTCTAGAAACAGGATTGGTTAACGTAGGAAAGATAAAATTACTTAAATTGTGAGATTACGAGTACCTATTCTGCTTCCCTAATGTCATTCCCTTTTGCTAGAAATGTACAAACTTTTTTTTTTAACATTTTAATCTTTGTTACTATTTAGATAGGAGGAACTGTGAAACGTTGAAAGTTTTAATCACATTCATAGAGTCATAAAATGGGTTGGGTTGGAATGTATCCATCTAGTCCCCTCCTACTTCCACTAGACCAGGTTGCTCAAAGGCTCATCCATCCTGGCCTTGAACGCTTCCAGGGATGGGACATGCACAGCTTCTCTGGGCAACCTGTTCCAGTGCCTCACCACCCTCACAGTAAACAATTTCTTCATAACATCTAACCTAGACCTACCCTGTTTTAGTTTAAAGACATTTCCCCCTTGATAATATTACAAAATATCACATCTCCCCTGTAATAAGCAAGGCTGCAGTATCATAGCTGCTGAGTTGTTAAAGTCTCCACCACTTGCAGATTTTTCAGATGACACCAAATTGGAGTGGAGTGTTGATGTTCTGGAAGGTAGTAGGGCTCTGCAGAAGGCTGGATCCATGGGCTGATTCCAGCAGTATGAGGTTTAACAAGACCAAGTGCCAGGTCTTGCACTTTGTCCACAACAACCCCAGGCAGCTCCACAGGCTGGGGCAGAGGGGCTGGAAAGCTGCCCACAGGAAAAGGAGCTGGGGGTGCTGGTGACAGTGACTGAACATGAGCCAGCAGTGCCCAGGGGGCCAAGAAGGCCAGTGGCATCCTGGGCTGTGCCAGCAATGGTGTGGCCAGCAGGAGCAGGGCAGGGATTGTCCCCTGTACCTGGCACTGGTGAGGCTGCACCTCAAATCCTGTGCTCTGTTCTGGGCCCCTCAGTTTACAAAGGACATTGAGGTGCTGAAGCATGTCCAGAGAAGGTCAGCAAGGCTGGTGAAGGGTCTGGAGCATGAGTCCTATGAGAAGCGGCTGAGGGAGCTGAGGTTGTTTAGGAGACCCAGGGGGGGACCTTGTATCTCTCTAGAATTCCCTGAAGGAAGGGTGTAGCCAGATTAGGGTTGGGCTCTTCTCCCAGGCAACCAGTGACAGGCGAGGAGGACACAGTCTTACACTGTCCCAGGGGAGGTTTAGGTTAGGGATGGAGAACATTTGGAAGAATTCTTGACAGAAGGGGTGATTGGGCATTGGATTGTGCTGCCCAGGGACATGGGAGAGTCACCGTCCATGGAGGTGTTTAAGGAAAGTCTGGATGTGGCACTTAGTTCTATTGTCAGTGGACAATGGTGTTCGATCATAGGATGGACTCAATCTCAAAGGTCTTTTTCAACCTAGTCAATTTGGTGAAGATGGGAGTAGAAAAGACAGTCATCAGTGACCATACCTGCAACTGCTGTGCAGGTTAGTTTGAAGACTCCCAAATTCATTACTGGATAGTAGAATACCCCATAGGACCCTGCAACTGGTAAAGATCCATCACTAAGGAAACAAGGTCACCATAGTTTTAGAAAAAGAAACTAACATGAACAGCTTGACATTTCAGAAAGGAAAATGGGTGTCAGCGCAAAAATGCTAAATACACTCTTTTACTACAAGGAACATTTGATCCAGGGATGTTTTTCCTGTTACTGTCTTGTTCTGTGTTGAAAAAGAGCTTTCAGAAATAAGACTTTTTTTTTCTTTAAAAAGTATCTCATTCTTGATTTTACTATGAATTTCTTATCTCCTTACTCTATGTCTTTATTCTTCACTATTTTTCTGGCTCTATATCACTATTTATGTGTCATTAGAGCACATTACTCCTCAGCCCTGCCATTTGCTACATGCCTGTACCAAAAACACTGTAAACTTTGAGGCTTTTTTGATACTGCTTATGCAGTGAAAGTATATAGAAATCTCAGATTGCAAATATATCATGACGCAAAATAGTCTGGTTCAAACTACTTGGGTTTGAGCATGTTATTATCAGTGTGAGTTACTGAAGGACACAGTGTGTTTTGTTTCTTTGCAGGCTTTTTCTTTAAAACATGGTAACTTTGCACCTGAAATTAAAATTATTTTAAGTTCCAGTTCTGAATTCTCACTGTTCACTGTTGCAAGAACAGGTAATTCATGTACTGTATTTGTCTAGTTTTGGCTGGGATTTTATTCCCAGTGGCTAGTGCTGTGTTTTGTCCTGCTGCTAAGCATATATAAAATACCCTAGAAAGGCAGTTCAGAGACTTGTCCAAGAGTGCAGGCAAATGTAGTGTGGGAAAAAAAAAAAAAGAATCTTACTGCAGTCATGCTCCCTCTTTAACCTTTCTTATGATTCAGGTCTGGTTGTTTAAATTAACAATATTTAGTAGAGGCCATGTTTGTAAGTAAGATTCCCTAAAGAAACTGGGGAAAGAATGATTTTCAAAAAAAGCTATAAAAGAATACAGTGCCTAGGGGTTCAAATTACAACAGTAAAGCATGTAATTACATACTGTTCTTCTGTCCAACAGAAATGCCATTATATAAGTATATAATAGAAGAAAAAATCATCAAGCTTCAAGGAACAAACATCTCTAGCAAGCAAATTATTTCTTTGTAGTTTTAGTCTGCAGCTTTCTGTACAGTATCATTTAAAAAAACAAAAAGGAATGAAGTGTCGGTCATTATCTCCTGTGTAATAAGATATCCTCAAAAAGATGTGCTGGACTGTTTATAGCACAAATGCAATTCCTTCAGGAAAATATAGTCTGGCATCCCTCTTACTGCTATGGATTTTGCATACAGAGACATTTCAGCGAAAGTGCTGGAAAACGGTTGCTTGTGGCTTCTCTGAATAGATTATTCGATTTATTTTTTTTTCTGCTTGAAATTTTCCGTCCTTATACTGCAGTAGAAATCTTGGAGCAATAATATCAGGCTGATTTAGGAAAACTGATTGTCATCGTGTTTTTTCACAACTCACACAGTGTGTATTTATGAGACTGAAAGGAAGGTGAGAGCTGCTATGAAATGCAAGCTCTTGAAAGTCTTAGTCATAATTTTCCTAAAAGAATCTTCTTTGTCAGCGCATAGATAACAAATAGCAATGAAAATTCAGTGCTGTTCAGCCCTACAGTTCTTCTATTACTCTGAGTTAATATTTTACTTAAGAACCACTAGTTATATCATTACCATAAAAAGGGCAATTTTTTACTCATTCTGAATTTCATAACAATAACAAGGAATTCTCAACTTGGCTTATATATGAGACTTCTTGAGACAGATAAACTTTACCTGGCTGGTATGATAATTCATGTTTGGAAGTAACATCAGAGGTGAGTAGTGTCTGTGGTAGCTGATACCTCTGAGCTATTTGTTAGGTATAGCTCTGCTTCCTAAAGGACAAAACTGTGTCTGTGCATGTGTGCATTCCAAAGAGCCATGTACACCAACACAGACACGGAGACTTACACAGTTACTGTGAACAGCAAACCAGGTTGACATAGACAGAGCAATACTTTTACTGGCACCCAAGTATCCATAACCACCCCCTTCATGAACATGAACACGGTCCAGTCCTTTTCTGCCTTGCCAGGTGATCTGGATTGGATGTTTTCTAGTGAAACATGAACACACCTTCACTCCCTACATTCATAAGCACAGCAAGTTCCTCCAATAACAGTATAGAAATTACTTGAAATTTATCCCTATACTGTCTGTGGCTGGATGTCAAGTTCCTTACCCAGCCCTTGGTGCAAAGCTTGGGTCTTTCTACAAACCATGTCTCCTGGGTCATGAAAGAGTCCAGTTTTTCCCCAGTGTGCACACAAACACAGACTGATCCCACCAGCAGGCAGCCTAAGACATTTTGGACTTCTAACTGCTGTTTCTAAAATCTGTAAGCCCCTCATTGATCTGTGACTTGTGTTCCCTTCTTCTAGTGCACCCTTGCCCTCCTCTCTGATCAGAGTTTCAGTCCTTTGGACTGACTCTCTTCTATTGCACCTGATATCTGTCTTCAACCTAACTTTGCATGTACCAGATGTGGAAGTCCTTGCCTTGCACGGGAGACTGAATGGGACTGAAAACACCTTTAACAGTGAAATCAGGCAACTTTATTTCCACAATTAAGTCAGATTCAGGATTTGTGTGCCCACAGAGGAGAAGCATGAGCAGGGTAGAGCAGGCCTTAGGCACTGAGGCTGCCTTTGGATCAGCAGGCGTTGCCCCAAAATAAAATGGTCACAGTTCACTGCAGCCTGCACTGGATCCTATTCATTCTGCTTCTCTAGCCAGTTTTCTCCTTAGGACCTGAAGGAACTTCTGCACCTGAGTAAAAAAATCCGCCAGCTTCTGGAGTGAAATTGGGCAGGAGTTAAACCTGCCCGATGGTGTTGGTATTGGCCTTGGCTTCTGAGAGGGGGTTAGGGCAGTCACAGAATGTCTTGATGCCCTGCTATCTGCCTGCGGGTCTATCTGGACCAGGATCCAGTCATAGAAGTGCTGAATGGAGGTGTAGACTCCAGGCTGGTTTGCTCTTGCACAGCCTTTTCCCCAGCTGGTCACACCAACAAGCCAGAAGAAGGGAGCATTGTTATCCTTGCAAACCAGAGGACCACCACTGTCACCCTGCAGTGGAGCAAGAGAGGAGTAAGGTGATGTTGGGTGGCTGCTGTCAGCACTAGAGCTGTCTCCTCTCTCACAGCCCTTGACAGAGCAGTATTCGTGGCAGAGAAGGTCTCAGCTCAGGCGCTGGAGCCTCCAGAACTTTGACTGGGAGCAGGTCAGGAGCTTGTATGGTAGGGCTCTCATCTCTGCACAGTGATCCTGGATATGCAGAGGATGGATGTTCAGTGTTGGCACTGGAGCTCTGGACTGCCAAGAGCACAGCTTCCTGGCTGTAGGGCCTGCCTCTGGGACAATGGGGACACCAACAAGGACCTGCAGATGGGGAAGGGGAGAGAAGCCCTAACAGCGGTGGGCAGCCGGGGCTGGGAGGTGACTGGCTGTGCTGGGGTGGAGCCTGCGCTGCTGGGGCCTGAGTGGTTTGTCTCACAGTCCTACCTGGCAGGGGTTGATGCCACCCAAGGGGTAACCAGCACACAGGTTTTGAGTGTGGATGGCCCCTTTGTACCAGAGGCTGCTGTTACAGAGGTGGACATCAATGAGGTGGACCTTGGCCTCCTGCAGGACATCGTTTGGTCTTTGAGCTGTGAGCACAGAAAGCAACAGGTACACGGCAGTTCCTTGTCCATTCACCTCCCATGTTGGGGGATGAAGCCCTTCCCTAGGGTTCCTTAGGCAAATACCGTGTTGCTCTGCTTTCCCCCTTCTGTCTGGCTTTGGGGAGTGGATCAGGATTACCTCTCCAGAGGCAAACATCCTGCAGCCTGACTCTGGCTTCAGCCTCTGCTGTTGGGAAGCCCAATCCATCTTCTTGGTGTTTGTCATCAGGGCATATGTCCTTTTTGGGAACTCACCTCTTGTAGTGTTAGAACCCCAGCCAGCAATGTAACAGGTTTTCAGCTCTGACACCTTCAGTGTGGAGTCGGGCACACAGCCCAGCTGTACGTAGTGGCTGCACACAACAGGCTGGTCCAATTTCAGCAAGGCAATGTCATTCCTCTCCTCACCAGGAGTATAGTGCTCGTGAACCCGTAGCTGCTTAATCTGGCGCACTTGCACCTCAGGGCCCAGCTGAGTCAACCTGGTGGCCCCGGTCACCACGTGCCACGTGTTGCTGTTCCTAAGAAGAACATGGAGAAAGAGGTGAGAGGGAGCAGAGCCTGTGTGCTGTGGCAGCACAGGAGTTCCCTGTCCTCTGCTTCTCAAGTCAGAGAAGAAAGCAGTGTGTATGACTGTCCTAGCATGACTTAGGCTCGGAGAATGTTGACCTAGAGGATTCTAGGGAGCAGTGGCAAGAGCGCAGACTGTTCTCCTGAGTAGTCTCTCAGTTGAGGTCTGCAACACCCAGGCACTGGGTGTACTGCAGGGAAACAGAATGGGAGTAGCCCATGGTGCTGCCAACAGTGTGCCTGCTGGTGTTGTGGAGATACACCCATTCCCTGCTGCTCCCTACCTGGCATTGAAGCAGTGGGCGGCTGTGAGGACCCACTCTGTGCTGATGAGGGACCCTCCACAGATATGCCCTGTGCCTGGCTCCCAGGGATCCTGGATACTGACAATCCCGGCCCAGGCTCCTGGCTGGACAGCTGTGCCACCGTCAATGTGCAGTTCGCCATAGTCTGGAGCCATGGAGTCATCGTCATAAGCCGTGGGATCATGGGAAGCAGACATGGGCCAGAGACCACAGGTCCCTCTGTAAACAGAAAGTCATTGCTGTCCTGCTTGATGGCTTGCTGCTGCTCAGATTGAATGTCAGCCAGCTTCCCTCCCCACATGGCATTGTTTGCATGGACAGCAGAGCCAGGGAATCCCATGGGGCATGTGTCTGTCCACCACTGTTTCTGCTTGCGCCCCGTAGACAAGCTGTGCTGCAGCCTGGGCACTGTCAAAGGAACTGAAGCTCCTGCATGGGGCTCACAAAACTGTAGTGTGGCCAGAGAGGACATGGAAAAACCCTCAAATGTTGTCCGAATTCCCTCCAAGAGCCTGAGGTCACTTACCCACAGGTGTCCCATTTGCTAAGCACAGACCTGCACATTGTCAGTAGAACAAGGAGGCACAGCAGATTCATCACTGCCAGTGGCATGTATCCACTGCTGAGAGTGAGGGCTCGTTCAGTGCAGCCGCCAACTAATGCCTGAAGTACCTTTTGGCCCCAGCGCTGATGTCACAGAGCAGCTGGTTCAGTGTTTTGGGTACACTGGCATTATGGAGTGGAAGGGCAACACAAGAGTCATAGAATCATAGACTGGTTTGGATTGGAAGGGCCTTTAAAGATTATCTAGTTCCAAATCCCCTGCCTGAATACCTTACTCTAGAGCAGGATGCTTGGAACCCTATCCCACCTGGCCTTGAACACATCCAGGGATAGAACAGCTTCTTTAGACAGCCTGTGCCAGTTTCTCACCACCCATGAAAGTTCCAAGCAGGAAGGGAGGAAGAAGCTGGGACTGGACATTCCTGATAGGTCTCCGAGAATGATCTGCTGGCAGGATGAGGGTTTGCAGGCCTTGTGGCAGCAGCAGCATTTGGCTTCCAGCACTGCCAGCTAAAAGCTCACAGGATCACACCCCATGGGGTATCACAGCCTCTTTGCAAAGTTCACTGACACCTTGCTCTCTGCATCAGTTTGCCACCAGGTCCTTCCCAAAAAACATTCAACAGAGGGCAGTATCTCTTGTGTTGCCAATCTAAATCTATCTTTGATACTTGGCTACCTGATCTACCTGCTCGTTGTTTTGGTGCTCCACATTAGCCTGACTCTAGGGGACATGGGCATCTACATGGCAGACTTTCACAGATAGCTTCTCTGCCCAAGTGGCAATGTCCTTCCACTCATCTGCAGCCCAGTTTGGTTTTCCCCTAAGATGCCAATTGGCCTTTTTCTACCTGTCCAGCCAAACCCACAGAGCATTGGTTACCATCCAGTAATCAGTGTAGAGGTAGAGCTTTGGCCACTTCTCTCTTTCAGCAATGTCCAAGGCCCATTGAACAGCTTTGATTTCAGCGAGTTGACTCAATCCTCCTTCACCTTCAGTAGTTTTTGTGTTTGGGTGCTGAGAATCCAATTACAGCTGTGGTGGGTAAGCAATGAAGTGCATGCCCAATAAACCAAGCGCTCCCGAGCAGTGTCAATCTTCCTGCACGTAGCACAATGAAACACAGATGCAGCACAGCCCATGCTGACCATGCCACCTGGCAGACTCCATGTCCTTGCTGTCTGGGCTCCTTCTGCTGCTGCTCTGGGCCCGCACTGACAAGGACAGTTTTGGCACCTGGGGTGTGTAGCCAAGGACGTGCAATTTGAAGCTGTAGACAGGGTGGTCCTGCTCTCAGCTCCACATGCCAATCTCCCCAGCTTTGGTAAATCCCATACCAGTCTCATCTCATCAGTCTGGCTGCTACATCATTGCTCACCTGCTGGAGTGCAAGGCAGTCACAGCAGAAAAGCAGGAGCCAGCCCCATCTGTTGAAGCTGCTGAGCAGAGCTAGCTCCCTGGAGGGGAGGAGCAGTATCTCTCTTCTAGTGTCTTCTCACAGAAGCCACTACTGCTTCTGTGAGAAGACTTTGCCACTTAAACCCAATGCAAGGCTGTAGAGAACCATGAGAACACAACAGAGACATGGCAAAAAGGGCCTAATGATGAGAAACCTAGTCTGGTTAATTTCTCAGGGAGAAAGAAAGATCAGGGACAGGAGCCTGGCAAGAAATACTTCACAAACACAATGTTCTGTGTATCTATTTTGACAGCAGAGACAAGAAGACATGAAAGCAAATTAAAAGAACATAACAATACATAGAGAAGATAAAAAGGTGGTGGGAAAAAGGTGAGTACTTCAATTTACAAGAAAAACACCAAAGGGAATAAAGAGAATTATCAACTGGAGATCATAACATATCAAAATATGTTAAAATCACAGATTCTGAAGAGTTGGGAAGTATACTGTAAGGTTTCAAAATTGACAAAAGTTTTGTGCTAAAAACTAGTGTTTGTTTGTTAATCTCCAAAGTGTACCTAATAAGAAATAAAAATGTGTTGTGTTTAATGTACATTATCTGCCTTGCTTTATAGTTTTCTTCTAATGCCTCCCAGGATCCTGCCCTGTTCAGGTAAATGGTTTAAATCACATAGCTAGACAACTTCCCCAGACATGCTTTGTAAAATAAAAGTCTTAATAACAGGGAAAATAATAAACATAAACAGATAAAGAAAATGCTGGTCAAACACAGCTCGGAGAGCATCCTGACACTGTTACAGCATCCTGAAAAGCTCTTTGGTTCTTTTGTGTCATCCCTTTGGTACTCCATAGCCTAGGTGGGTTCCACTGGCAAATTGCCAATAGGGAGAGGCACAGACTTTGAAGGACAGTGACAAGGTCCAACAGGTGCTTCTCTCTTGGTGTGGAGCCAATTACAAAGAGAAAGACACAGAACTTTCTAGTTTGGTTTCCTTATCGGTTTCAGATAAACTGAAACCCTTTTCCTTATACAGAAATGCTCACTCAGGAGTGGGGAGTGCATTACAACATTGCTTGACTGAATTGAACTGACAAGCACAATAATATGCCTTTTGTGAACTCAGCTTTCAGTTTTAAAGTTATTTGCAGAAAGGTCTGCACCTCAAATCAACAAGGCATCTTCCTCTCTCCTATCCATACCGCAGACTCCATAACTGTCAGCACCGTGTGTGAGGGGCGAGCGATCCACAGCGCAGCGTGGTCCTGTGCAGACGCTGGCTGTGTTGGTTAGCCTGGAGAAGAGGAAGCAGGGGAGACCCTACTGCTCTATTCAACTCCCTGAAAGGAGGCTGCAGTGAAGAGGGGATTGGTTTCTTCTCCCAGGTAACCAGTGGTAAGACCAAAGGAGCCATCTCTCAGGTTGCTCCAGGAGTGATCTAGGTTTGAAATTTTTGGGTTTTTTTTTCCCAAGAGGCTTGTCAAGCTTTGGAACAGGCTGCCCAGGGAAGGGATTAAGTAACCATCCCTGGACGTATTTGAAAACCACAAAGACATCATGCTTAGGGAACATGGCTTAGTGGTGAACTTGTCAGTGCTAGTACAGTATAGCAAACATATGGAAAGAGGTAGAAGATCACTTGCAGTTACTGGTGTCACTTGATATTCTCTGTTGTGCTCATTTGAGTTCTTCCCTTAAGGATGTCTTCTGAGATATCTTTAAGACACACAGCCATCTGGACATCTTCACTTCATGTAATTAGCTTAGGACTAGTAAGGCAGAATTTGTCACTGTTAAGGAATATTGCCAGAAGGTTTTAGACTAATTTATCCACTTTGAAAAAAGTTGTTATAGTTCAGGATTTGTGTGATGATGCAATAATGAGGAGAAACATTCAAAGTTCCCTTTTATAGTGCTTCTCAAAAAGTTAGAAGACTTGACCATGGTTTTGTATCTAGACCACACTTCTGTGACAAGGAGATGAGCTTCCTTGCTGTTTCTCCTTTCCATGCCTCTTATGTTACCTGGAAGTAAAATACCTATTAAACTTTTCAGTTAATTGATAAGAGGGTAATGTACAGGAGGAAAATTATTTCAAGCACATGTATTTTCATTTCAGATTTCATACTGGAAATACTTAGAATACAGATCAAATACACATTTGCATATTGATAGTACCAAAATTTTGGTTTTCCACATTCTGTTGGTATAGCTTAACATTTATTTTATTTGATATCAATAAAAATAACAGACCTGTAAAAGAGGTGCCCTCTTCCCTGTTTAGATTTGTATAAGATCCATGCCCAATTCTGGAAAACTACTTTTGTAATCTTGAGCTTAAGAGTGTCTGAGCCCTTCTCCCTATTTTCTGCTTGGTGTGTCTGTTCTTTCAGCGCTGTGGTGTGAAATGTCTCCGTATGTCCATTCTAGGGGATAATGACACATCAGTGCTGCATAGTGTGTTTGTGGAAAAGCAAATTAAGATTAGGAAGACTGCAATTTGACCTCTTGAATGACAGAAGAAAGGGAAAGAATTGTTTAGCTACACTTCACCTGCCATTTACAGGTGCCTTTTACAGTTATGGTGCCTGGATTTGGTTGGAACACAGAAAAAAACTATTTTTCCCTGAACACTTTATGTGTTTCTAGGTACCAAAAATATTTTTATGTGATCAACCTCTGCAGCCTGTGTATGCAGCTGTGGATGGGTGTTTTCAACAACCTGTTGTGGTAGGTTTGTATGCCTGGGATCTAATTTCTTGTTTTTCCCTCTCTCTTTCTCACCCTCTTCCCCAAATTCTACAACTACAGTACCCTCCTTGTTTAACAGAGCACAGTGGCTGTTGAATAAAGAGCCAGGAATTAACTCTACAGTGTGAAAAGAGCTGCTGGGAAAAGCTGAGTACTTTTGTAATGTAATGTTATATATGTGTGTGTGTGTGTATGTATATTACATCTATATAATGTATGCAATATATATAATGTACATAATGTATGTAATATTTCTGGTTGTGCAATGTAAACATTGGGAATCAGAGAATCACAATTTGTTTAGACTGGGAAAGACCTTTAAGATCATCCTGTCCAATCATAAACCTGGCACAGCCAAGTCCACTGGTGAACCATGTCCCTAAGCATCACGTATACATGAATTTTAAATCCCTCCAGGAATGATAACTCAACCACTCCCCTGGACAGCCTGTTCCAATGCTAGGCCACTTTTTCTCTGGAGAAATTTTTCTTAACTTCAAATGTAAATCTCCGTATGAGAACTTGAGGCTATTTTGTCTTGCCCAGTCACTTGTTAACTGGGAGAAGAGGCTGACCCCCACCTGGCTACAACGTTCTGTCAGAGAGTTGCAGAGAGTGATAAGATCCCCCTGAGCCTCCTTTTCTCCAGGCTAAACAACCCCAGCTCCCTCAGCTGCTCCTCATGAGACTTTTATTCAGAACCCTTTACAGGTCCATTGCTCTTCTCTGGACATGCTCGAGCACCCCAATGCCTTTCTTGTACTGGAGGGGCCCAGAACAGAACACAGATTTGAGGTGCAGCCTCACCAGTGCTGAGTACAGGGGACAATCCCTGCCCTGCTCCTGCTGGCCACACCATTGCTGGCACAGCCCAGGATGCCACTGGCCTTCTTGGCCCCCTGGGCACTGCTGGCTCATGTTCAGTCCCTGTCACCAGCACCCCCAGCTCCTTTTCCTGTGGGCAGCTTTCCAGCCCCTCTGCCCCAGCCTGTGGAGCTGCCTGGGGCTGTTGTGACCCAAGGGCAGGACCCAGCCCTGGGCCTTGTTGAGCCTCCCACCATCGGCCTCAGCCCATGATCCAGCCTGGGCAGATCCCTCCATGGAGCCTTCCTGAACTCCAGCAGATCAGCACTCCTGCTGGAGTTAACGTTGTCTCTGAGCTGAGTGAGGGTGCCACAGTGAACAACTGTCTTTCTAACATGCAGCTATCTTCCCTCATTACTTCTAGTCTCTTAAACAAATGGCTTGACCTTGATTTTCCCTTTTCCATCCACAAATGAAAAGAGAAAGGAGCCAAATGAGGTTTCTATATAATGAAACAACCCTTTTTAATATGTAAATATCCTTTTTGTGTGTGTGGATTTAGCACCCACCAGTATTCTTTCTTTTCGGTAAAAACCTAGGAGGGGACCTAGTTAGGAGGAATGTGGGGGGGAAAAAAAAATTTTTTTCTTACCACTCTGGGGAAAAAAACCCAGTAATTACTGGCTATCTTTAGGTTAAGTAGCAATATCAGCTGCTGTTGAATGGAGACTCTAAACCCTGTCAAGAAATCTGGCAAGACCATCAGATTACTGATGTGACCTTCTGCACTCAACTGCTTTTAATACTAGAAATGTAGGAGAGAAAATAAATCTCAGCCTATCTTTGACTGTCTCTCTGGCTTTCAGTTAGAGAATGGAGTGATCCCTAGGACTGCAGCACACACTTGCATCCTGAATGAAGTGCATGCTTGGCTTTGATTTCTCAGCTGAGATTCTTCTTCCATTTAACACCAGAAATGAATTGCTCAATAAAGGCCACATTAAATTGTTACTTCTTTCAAAAAAATCACACATCTCTTTGCTTCACCCTTATCCTCTAGCTAGATATTAATGGCTTAATTTGGGGCAATGTGATACAAAGCTTTATGTTAAATTTGCTTTACTTAAAAAAGAGTTTGTGAGCAATGATGGATTAGGATTAGTATAAGTGATTAAAGAATTAAAAATTTGGTGGAAAGATTTTATTTGCTGGCTGACCACTCCTAACTTTTTTCTAGGGGACAACCTGTATTAAGTAATTTTGTTTTCTAGTATTTCTATACAGTCTTAGTTCAACTTACCCAAATGAGCATTGCAGAATAGGACATTAAAATATATTTATTTTATAATAAACAAAGGAACCTGTAAGCCATAGAGACCCACCTTTTATTTTTTATGAGTGGACAAAAGTTATTGTTTCTTGCTTGAATAGAACAGTTTTTGATAGGTGTGTAAAATATACACCAGGTATATCAGTGATTCTTGGAACTAACATGTTTGTACATGAGTGCTGATTTTATGGTATGTTTCTACAAGAGGGGATGATGTTTATCAATATATTCTAAAATGCTCTTCTGTTAATTTGTGTTGATAATTGCCTTTTATTAATCTTTGAAATTTAGAACTGTCAGAAATTTAGAATAGTACACACATTAAAAGAAAATGG
The DNA here is from genome assembly GCA_025960845.1 of Tachycineta bicolor. Lineage (NCBI taxonomy): Eukaryota > Metazoa > Chordata > Aves > Passeriformes > Hirundinidae > Tachycineta > Tachycineta bicolor. The sequence goes on along the minus strand of JANEHK010000407.1, from coordinate 6,645 downwards.
ACGTGTGGATTTGTATTTAGTTTAACGGTCAATAATAACTTTTTTAATATTAAAAAAGGAACCAGAATCTCTGAATCAGTTGAGAAAATGGCAGACTTTGAAGAACCTACTCAAACTATCTCCATTTCAGAGTAGGCAATTGTTAATCAGCAATTCTTTCACCTGTCTACAACTCCTGGAGTTCTTTATCTTAACATTTTGAAATCCCAGGCAATTTGTCTCCCCATAATACATGTGTTATCCCTTTTTTGAACTTATAGACCTTTTCAGTATATTATAGAAAAATCTCCTAGAAGAGAAAACTAAGTATAGGACCACCTTGGTGAGTGTTATTTAAGGATGAAACTGCTATTGTGAAGAATTTTGTTTCACATTAAAGACAAACTTTAATTTCCTGCGACTGTTGAAGTTGCTTGAGTGGTTAGAGGAGAGAGAAATTAGTATTCTCTGTCCTACCACTGCAAAAGAAGAGGAACTCCATTTTTCTAGATAGGAAATGCTTTAGACTAAAATATACTATTGTAGAGTGATCAGCCCTTGTAGGACAGGAAATAGAGCACAGGTACTGTAGAAGAACAAGTTTATGACCATTATTGCAGTTACAGTTTGTTGTATTTGTGCAGGCATCGTTATTTTGTATTAGCAGTTGTTACTTATATGTCAAAATTCTATTTAGGCTGTGTGACAAGGAGCAAAAGAGAAAAGCTGTATATAACTTTGGTATTGGTTTAGCGCTGAGACAAAATAATTGACATTTACTTACCTGAACTAATGTGCACTTAAATCCTTTGCTGTTTCCTGTTGTTATGCATGACTGGAGAAATCAGCAGTATGCCAAGATGCACTCTGCTAAGTACATAAATTGGTGCTGCAAATAAAGGATACATCCTTTCTGTTTTAAATGGAGAGGAAAACAATGTACCTGCTGCAATCCATTCCAGCTGAGCAGAGACCTTAATTAGGTGTTACAGCAGCATATTTTGGAAGAAAAGCTGTTAATTACACATCAAAATAAACAGGAGGAAGGAGCCATCAATTCTTCCAAAAGAAGGAGAAGAAGAAGAAAAAAGAGGATTTATAAGTAAAACAGGCTGTGCTGTTCTCATTCTGTATTTGACATAAAAATATGCTGGTGGAATTGATTTTTTTTTTTTTTTTTTTCTGGAAGTACCCATGGGAAATGCATTAATTGTTTCCTGTTTTGTATTTTTGGCTCAGATCTCTATGAAAATTCCACAGTAATGCTACAAAACAAAAACATGGAGTCTGATGAAAATTAATTAATTTTCACTGGCATATCAAAAGTGCAGCACTAAAAAATATCAATTTCCTTAGATTTGACATGTGACATTGACAGTGCCTAGCTTATCTATGTTTTTGGTTTGGCTAATATTGATTTCAAATCTAAAAGCTTTTTGGGAGAATAATTATGAGCAAGTTTACTGTTTTCTAAAATCTCTGTACTTATTCTCAGCACCCGTTGTATGAGTGACTTTAAAGGTGATACAAGTCTAGTTATTTACAAGCAAAATAAAATTCTAGTTATTTTTGAAGCAACAAAAGAAAGTGGAAAATCACTTTCACTATCACTCGTTTGCAAGAAAGCAGCAAGTAAAATGTTCATGTTGTGTGTTACATCTAGAAATACTCTAAGTTATATGAAGTAGTATTCTAGTTTGAAAATTGAATATAAAGAATAAGCATATGTTTTCATAATTGCTAGCCAATTAACCATATTGAGTTCAATAATGTTGACTACTCATCTTATATACATTGGCTCTTAGAGTGCTTGGTTGTGAATCCTGCCACAGCACACTAACCGTATTTAATAGGCTCTCCTTCTGAGGCTTCATTAAGTTTTTTTTTTAATTGATTCTTCTCCATTCAGCCCCTGCCCTTCTACAGCAATTACCAGAACTCTGAAAGAAAAAGCAAAGGCAGAGAATCCTTCCCCTCCCCCCCTCAAAAAAAAAAAAAAAAAACAAAACAAAGCACCACAAAACAAAACAAAACAAAAACAAACAAACAAACAAAAAAAACCCGCTTATTCAATAGCAGGAGATATTTTTCAGAGCATTTGTAAGGCTTTAAAAAATTACAGGTTTTAAACTAGGACACGTTAATTCCTGTGCATGGTGGGACATTCTGCCGACACACATGGCCTGCCTCTTTCATCTTCAAAGTCTCCCAGATGCAAATATTTGCCTCCGTAACACATGGATGAAGAGGCAGTTCCTCAGCAAGAGGACTTTTTTTTTTTTCTCATTTAAAACAACTCCCTGCTATTTTTACAGCGTAAGGTAAAAATAAAAGATTGGACTTCACTAGACAGTGAGACCTTTCACTTCTGTGAAAGCAATGGCCTGAGATGTTATACTTAAGAGCAAAAGAAAGCCTCTGCCTTTGCAAAGTAAACTACAGTGGATTTGGCAGCATTTTACACTTGCTTGCAGAGCTACAAATCAAGATGAAAAGACTTCCAATTCATATTTGAAATCGTGTTTTTTTAACAAATCCAGTAATACCACAGAGGACTGATTCTCTGGCCTTATTCCAATGACATTTTTTCTGATATACATCGGCCGAGTGTTGTGCTTACACTTTCCATTTCATAAAATTCTTTGTTAAATACTAAAAAGCTGCAAATAGTTTTTTTTATTACAGAGGAAAACAAAAACTATATTAGAATTTATTAAGTTTACCTAGTTCAGCTAGTGCTGTAAGCTATAGAATTGTATATTTTTATTAGAAGTATTTTATTCTTTCATCCATTTATAGGTATGCATAGCATATGCCATAATACAGCATCTAAAACAGAGGTTTTAGACAGACCTACTAATAGACCTATTGGTGTTGAATAAAATCAGTTTGCAGCTGTGCATCACTGTATCACATCACTGTGCATCACTGAGTCACATGAGAAGGAAATTTTGTCCTTCCAGCCTTATTCATTGTTGTACATTGATGTTTTTTTGTTATTTTTAATTGAAATTTGGCTTGAACAAACATTTAAACTTAAATTGTACCAGACTCAGTTTTATTCCTTACTTTGATACAGAGAAAGAACTATTTCTCTGTGTTTGTTTTTACTGTTTTACAGTAAGCTTACATAGGCTCACTGGTCTTACTTTTTTTAATATTCTTACCAATATTTTTGAACAAAACCTACATCATGTTTATGAATGTAACGTCAGAAGATCTTTGAGCAGTATGCAGCATTCATGCATATTAAACATTAAACATTCAGCACCTTTTTCCAGGTGCTTCCCTGTGTGAGGATAATCCAGTGGCTCATGACAGAAGTCTATTAAATACTGCAAGCTTCTCTCAACAGACTCAGCAATTTAGTTCATTTTGGGACATGAACCTAGAGTCATCTTGCATACCCTTTGTAAATGTTCTGAGATTTCTCTATGCCTATAGAAGTCTAACAGAACGTATTTGCAAATTCTCCCCAACATAGTGTCATATAAAACTAAAAATGATAGGATATGTGTGTCTTTTATCTTTTCTGTAACTCTGTGATAGTGCAAGCTAAATAAATATCTATTCTTCATTTGTGTACCTAGCAAAAGAATCTGTAGAGCTGTAGAACAGATTTTAATGAGATCTCTCTGCATGTAATGCCATCCACAAGCACACACCGACTATAAAAGTGACTTTTATAGAATATGTTTCTGTGGTTCAGTGGATGCCTCATTCTGAACAAATCAGCTAGAGTCAAATCAGAAATGCAGATACCAATTTAATACCAAAACCAGAACTGCAGTGTTACTTCTAGCACAATGCTATCAGCCTTCAGCCTTCCACACACTGTTGGAAGGCTGGTTTGAATGAAAAACCCCAGCAAAACAGATCTTCCTCTGGGGAAGTTACATGCTGCTCAAAATAATTAAGAAACAGCTGTAGTTTCAGAGATTTTTCTCCAAGCCAATAGCCATTTGCCTGTGGCTCTGCTGCCTCCGTTGCTGTGCCATAGTCCAGGGAATGGATGGAAAATCATAAAAACTCCAGATGCTGTCACCACCCTTCCCAACTTCATCATGGCAGCAGGAGTAACTGGCACCCAGTTCCAGGCTATCTTTAGATCTCTATCTTTGGTGACCCTTTTAGGCAGCAAAAGTCAGTTATGCCTATACATAGCTGCTGGCAAAGAAAAATGGATTATTTTTCTTTTCTTTTCTTTTCTTTTCTTTTCTTTTCTTTTCTTTTCTT